>PNEQ01005738.1:55156-67737 GCA_003012365.1 Medauroidea extradentata
GCAGTGTCATGAGAACAAAGAACAGCCCGGGGGGGGGGGGATGTAGCTCCCAAAAAAACTCCAACCTGCATTAAATTCCCTGAACAGCTTTCACACATAACTCACTGGATAGAGTGCATACTGTGGCCATGGTGAGAGGAAGTGCTTGCACCTGTGCCCTGCTCAACCACCATAATCAGTTGTGTTAGTGAACTTTTACAGCTGGGGGAGGGGGCATAGTGATGTACACAGTCAATGTACTCACACTGCAAGCATAAAGTAAAGGCCCAGGGCCACCCCTGAAAATTTTTGCTTTGTAAGGTGCAAAACAGTGATTTTTGAGGAGTTTCCAATCAAAATTGTGTGCATGTACAAGTTATGTAATACTGAATATTGTTAGGAGAAATATTATTATTGTTCAAATATATAGTTTAGCAATAAATTTATCGCAGCTTGAACAAAAAAAAAAACCTTTGAAAAAAAGGGGGGGGGGTTGGGTTACCACAGCCCACTCACACCCCAACTTCGGCACTCTGACCATGGCTTTAATTAAAAATAAATTTTGGTGCCATGAATACCGATACTCAATGTGATATCAAGCAAAAAAATAACTGATGAGTCAAATGTGGAAAACGTATATGTTCATGTAATTTGTGCATCGTGGTAAATGACAGCATATACAATATACAAACATAACATTTAGGCCTATCTGATTTTATCATGAAACATTCACACTTTTTAAGCTGCTGTGTATCTCGTTAAATGTCATCGTAAAACATTTCGTACAGACACTGTTCCAATTACCCAATAAAATGTTTAGTTAGAATGTACTTTACTTCCTAGGTTCACCGCCAGGTGGGTCACTTGACAGAAGGTAATCTGGACTGTGAGTTGAAGAGACGCAGTGCAGTCACGATTACCTTCCGTCATGTCGCCCACCCGGTGGTGATCGTATGAAGTAACATATATTCTAACGAAACATTCTATTTGGCAATTGGAACAGTGTCTGTACGAAATGTTTTTTACGATAATATTTAACGAGATGTAAGGAAATGAGCTCTACCATGGTAATTAAGCATTTACAGACATATGTCCTTGTCACATATTTTCTTTCTTTGTGTGTGTAGAATGTTTTCTGAAAGTTTGGCCGTTTATTTTTTGTAACATCCTGTATAAAACTATCTGGTGACTGTTTTCTGAAATATGTTTAAACCATCAATGTACACAGCATAATTGTGGTCATTTTCAACAGCAAAGATGTCGGGTTCAACACTTTGTGTAACATCAGTAATATGTGCTTGCACAAGTGGAGTATGAGTATCGTCTGCTGCACAATTCCCTGAAGATGGAGGAGAAATGCTGGCCAAAAGTGTTCTACGATACGCTGATCTGAACTGAAGTGCTGATGGATTGTTGTTATTCCCACCCCTGCTCCTTATTGTAGCAAAAAATAGCTCAAGGTGGTCTTGGCTAATTTTTTTTTGTCAGCAAATACTTTTCTGAGCTTTCCTGCCAAACATACTCTTCAGCAATGGACTGGACACTCGTCAAATACAAAATCATACCCAATACAGCTGTCTTCCTCCTGCCATTCAACACTGGGATGTAACTGCCGTCACAAATTCGTTTTAGGTAATCTATTGTAGATGTTACTACTCTGCAGACATGTTCTCTGTTGCTTTTCCTGATAAGCCTCTTTGAGTATGAGGCTAAATGGTGGCATGCATTCAGTAAATCAAAGCAATTGTTCACCACTTCACAAAGTTCAGCAGTAGCTGCAACACCAGAGAATTCTGGTAATAATTTCTCCAAGAACTTTAAGGCACTAGATACTGACAAACTGAAGGTCTGGGGTGCTAGTTTTACTTTCATTTTTTGACGTTGCCATTCAATTTGCTGCTTACAAAACTTATTTGCTGCATGCATTCTTTCTACCGACTGTAATTTATTAAGCTTAATGAAATACTTCCAGTCAATAATTTGTGGACCTTGGATACCACCATAAATCAAAACCTTGTGCTCTCCCAACAAATTCCTCATTAGTTTTAACACGTGTGAAACATCCAGAGAACATCTAACTTTTAAGTTTTTGTTACATTGATGTTGAAAATAGCAGTTCTTGGGAACACTGGATTCATCTAGTTCTATTCCCAACTCTTTCATCATTGCAATATTTGTAGGTGCACCATCAATTGTGACTGTCACACAAGTAACACCAACAGAATACAGTTTTTGATGTACTGGATGACAAGGTTAGTCTTGACACTGTGGTTCACACTATTCACCAGGGTGTACGCCACTGGTAGCTTCCAACTTCCATACATAGCCACAATAATGAAAACGAGCGCTTCATTAGCTTCTGGAACATAGTCATGTTCAAAAACCCCGTGGCCAAGATCACAAAAACCTACAGACTGTTTTCCATCAAAATCAATTTGATGTTTTATGGCCATTTCATCCATGACCAAGCCCACTTTTTTGGGCTCTAGCAATGTAGCTAAATAGTCAAAAGATTGTTGTGTGAATCCTGGCCCACCATCCAATTTTGATGCCCAACTACGGATTGTACTGGGATGAGGCAGGGGAAGTACTTCCTCATGTACTTGTATGCTTTGTCTGAATAGAATTGCAAAGTTGTGGAAAACTTGTTTACTTCCTCAGAGTAGGCTAATGGTTTCGTTGAAGTAATGAGTTCCTTGATAACATCACCAAAAACTTCACTCAGTATGACTGAATCTGATTGAGAAAGGTGTTTTCTGAGACCTGTCAAAGCATCTTGTAAGTTTTTAAATTTTTTTGTTTCTTGCTCTTCATTGTAGAAATCTTCACTTTCTTAATTAAGATTTTGCTTTTTCTCCATAGGTACACATTTGTTTGTACATTTTTCTAGGACTTGGCAAGCAGTAGTCATGATCAAAATTTCTGTGTTTATTTGTTGTACTCTGTAGTACACTATGACATGGTGGTGACTGTGATACAAGTACAAATGATTTCTTTTTTATTTGTATTCCTCACATCAGATTTGAGCAAACTTACATTTTCTGGATATTTATCTGTTGCAGAAATGAGTGGTGGCATAACATTAAGACATATCTTCTCTGTTAGGTGAACTCGCGTGGCAGCCTGTACCAAAGCAATTGTATTTTCAATTGTACATAAGTAATGCTCGTAAACATGCTCATGTTCCTTAGAAACTACTTCCCTACCTATCTTCTGCCTCTTCTTACTAACTGGACCAACATCTGGGGAGTGGTTCCTTTTCTTTGGCGCAGAAAGGGAATTATGTTGGTTTCGCAAGATGAGCTGTAAAATTGAAAATTGTTGGAACTGCTGTTTCCTTCAAATATCTGCGATCAGCAAAGACACTGTAAATAAAAAAAAGTTATTTTACTCTAAACAAAAATTAACAATCAGCTTCACATTAAAGTGAAATAAATTAAAGTATGATATTACATGTTATAGACCATTTTATAAACACAGAAAACATTTATGCAGTAAATCACTGTAAAGTAAACAACTTGAAAGTCTACTAGTTGAGTGTTCAGATGAATATATGAACCACAGTACTTCTTGAACAGTTTTATGCAATTTATAATTGTAGCAGAGTGGTCGAACATGCTGGTCGAGCAGCGGAGTGTGCACATTATTGTGGTCTATTAAAAAAAAATCCTGTTATATTATTTCTTCACTATGGCATGCAAAGAAAAACGCTTAAAATTTCATCAAATAATAATATCACATTTCTGTTACTAAAAGTTATTGTTGCCAACAATGACTGTGGGTGTTAAAACCAGGTACCTATTTTTTTCATTAATTACCTACACTGAGTAGCTAATCCCTAACTTTTCAAGGCATTTTGAGAGCCATTTTGTTATTTTTATTAATAATTATGGATTTTGATCTTTAAGTTAATACCGAAGGCATTTCATGAAACAGAACATAATTATTTTGTGTTAAATATTCATTAAAATGAAGTAGGTCCTATTTGAGTTGCATGTTTCCCAAATGTCTGATAGATAACGTTGTGAGCATAAGGTTTTGATTATGATTAGAAACTTAGGTATTTGCAAGCTAAGCAGTTGGCTACATAGCTGTAATGGAATACCATATTATACTAAAAAACACACAATATCAGACAGGGCGGCCACAGAAAACTGAGAATAAAATTCCCAGTCTTTTCCAGGTTTTCCTTGACCATTTGTCTAAAAATTCCCTAACTGATTTTACAAATTAAGTATGCATAAATACCAGTTTGCTATTTTCTATCTCTCATAATCTAACCCTGTTGAAAATTTTAATAATGAATAAAATTCAAGAAAAGTTTATTTTTTCTTCACATAAATCCTGCTATCATTGACTGGTGAAACTGATTTAATAGCTGTTCCCACCAGGGTCAACCAGTTTTTTGAGTATGGGAATCGTTCCGCGACACTGCAGTAGGCCGGCAGGTATTCTCAAGTTTCCTGTTTCCCCTACCCTTCATTACTGGTGCCACTCCATGTTCACCTCATCTGCTTTTAAGACCTTAGCTGTTGCAAGCCACCCATGTCTTCATACACTCAGAAATGACCGTTAGAAAAAGCTGGGAAAGTAATATAAATAGTGTATGCATATTTGTAACATATTTATGTTAAATGCATGTAGTAAAATAAAATATTCACAAGACTTAGAACTACGGCAAATTTATGTATGTTAACCAGTTTCTATTTAGGCCTACATCCTGACATCAGTTATTAAAAAAATATGAGACAGCAAAGCCTTAACAGCAGACCCAGCTTTATATTTATGTAGATATACTGTAAATTAGAAATTTTTCCCTGACCTCAAACAAAATTCTGTGACATTTTCCTGTTTTCCAGGTTTGTGGCCACCTTGTCAGAGCATTGTAACTACACTATTAATTGAACATCAGGCTCTTTGTGAACACATGGTTAATAGCAACACTATTAGTAATTCTACACTAAAAACAGTTTACTCTTTAGATGATGGCTATTCATTGGGACCAATAAAATTCCCAAACTTTCCTAAAAGAAAACAAATTGCAACATGTTGGTAATTTCTGTAACATACTCTCTAACCAAAGGAACATTTCAATTTCTTAGTAAAACTTGTGTGCTGTTTATCCAGTAAACTTGACAAAACAACATTGGAAAATAAAACAAACCTTCATTACTACATGAGAATAATTTTCGATCAAAAATACAATGATGGTATTAAAACTACCATTAGTTTTAATTCTGAAGCATTTATGGCAGGTTAAAATGAGCCAGACAACATTTTTTTATATTACTACATGGTCAGATTTGTCTTGATTACTCTAGGTTTTCTATTAAGTTATTTGGAACTGGCAATATAATTTTGTAACTACGAGTTATTTCCGATAATTATATTGACCCTTCAATTATAATCATATAAATGCATTTCAAGTATATTTCAGGGAGTTAGGGATCATACCAATATGCAACATAGAAGGATGTAAATAGTTGATTTAAATTCGCAATTGTAACTCAGCCATACATTCTAAGTCTAATTAAGATTGAACTAATATTAATAAACTAATCTCCAACCAGCTAGTCCGTCAAAAAGAAAGGGAAATTAATTGATTGTGAAAATGCATTTAACAAGCTCTCACATGGTATCTTGATGAGGAAACTAGATAAAACTACAGGAAGATAAGTGGGCTGTGGAATGGAGTGGAGACTTTCTCCAAGGATGGTGACAAAGGGTGAAAGTGGGGGAGTAATTATCAGCGGAGGGCGAGGTGACATCAGATACCGCAAGGAAGTGTGCTTAGTCCAGTGCTGTTCACCATTATGACAAATTCCAATGGGTATTGGGATACGTGGCAAAATAAGATTGTTTGCAGATGACTGTTTTATACACAGCAGTCAGCAGTGGAGTCAACTTGTAGGCAGACACTGACAGGGTTTGTTCTTAAACTGTGGAAAAGAAGATGAAGATAAATGTTAGTAAGACTAAGATATTTAGGTTTACTATGTAGAAAGTGATGAGCAATGACACTTGAAGATGTAATGGGCAAGAGATAGAGGGCACGACACAATATAAGTATCTAGGGGTTGTGTTGCAAAGTGACCTTAGGTGGACAAAACTGGTAGAGAAGGTGGTTACTAAGGGGAGAACAGCTTTGGGTTTGCTGGGAAGTATACTGAAGGGAGCTAGCTGTGATGTTAAAAAGGCATACTGTACAATGGTGCGACTAATGTTAGGCTATGCCACTGCAGTGTAGGACCCGTATGTGGGAGTTGAAGTGCAGGAAATTGAAGAGGTGCAGAGAAGGGTGACGAGATGGAAGAATGGTAGGTGGAGAAGACAGGGGCAGGATGGAAGAAGGAAGGTAACCATAGACCATCTGTAATAATAAAGTAAAGGGATGGAGTACCTTGAAAAACAGGAGGCGAGTTGAAAGAGTGGTCAGGATATACAGAATTGTGAATGAAGAGGTAAAATGGGGAGGGTTACATTGTCAACTAAGGGAGGGTATAGGGGGAGAGGTAGCAATAGTCAGAAAACTGAAAGGGTGTGGAGGAGAACGGAGCAGGTTAGATAACCTATTCTTTGTGAGGTCGGCGAGGGAGTGGAACGGTTTGCAGGATGACTTGCTGACTGTAAGGGGTGTTGGAAAGTATAAGAAGGGTTTAAAGAGGGTCAATTAGAGGGGAGGAGTAAGCGTCATCGCCACCGGGCGACTGTCCAATGACAAATATATATTATTATTATTATTATTATTATTACTAACCACCTAAACATGATGAACAATTGTATTGACAAACTTACTTAAAACATGTAGCCTCGAAATGCTGCAGCAGTTTGCTGTGAGCAGATAGCATCCAATTCTGTCTTCGTATCCATAGTCTCTTCAAATCTGTGCAGGCTGGAAACCTGGAAGTACATAATATTAAGTAAATCTGCTTGTTACTATATTGTGAAACAATAACAAGGTATTCAACAAAATCAATAAGCACTGCACTATCAAATTTAAAAATCAGTTCCATTTGCAGTGCAATGTGTTGGGGTCGGTTTATGTTATAAAGATATATACATTTAGCCTTGAAATTGTGTCAACATCCGGTGGCAAGCAATCTCCTCCCCATCCCCACAGTCCCAAGCCTCAAGTCCCTTTCTAAACCTTCCTGCCCCCCTCACAATCACTAACTCCTCCCGCAGAGCATTCCACACCCTCACCGTCCTCACAAGTATCTTGCCCTCTCCGTCCTCCACACCCTCTGAATCTTTTTACAGTTGTTTCCCTTCCCCTTAGTTGGCCTACAGGCCAATCCTCCCCAACCCCCCCCCCAAATTCACCACCTTATATAACTAACCCAGTCTTTCTATTCTCCTGTCGTTAAATGGTTTCCATCCATACAAAGTGTATTAGCATAATCTGCACGATGAAATACTGTACAAGGCATGTAGTTGTGTAAACTTTAGCACTAAAACCAACTGACCACTGCAGTCATATGGCAGAACCCTTATTCGTAACTATGGAACAAAGAATATTTCTTAAGTGAATACAGTTTTGTTTTTGTTATTCATAAAATTATAGATTATTCAGCAATGATTAGCACATTTTGCTGTGTAATACTGTAGGTTTAACTAACTAAATGCATGTTTAGATACTTAGTAACCACATACATGTGCACTGTTGATAGAATATAATAATCTCATCAAATAAAAGTGAATATTCTGAGCTGCAAGCTTTGATTTGTGTACTCTCATCTAATAACATGGTTTGCATTATACAATCACAATTGTGTCTGTGTTATGTGTGGAGACCTATATTCCTGGTGAGAAATTGGCTAATTTATTAACCCAAAATAACTTGGATTAGTATGTAGACCCTAAGTACCCAAATGCAATAACAGGCCATAAAGTTGCTGTAACAAGATATAACTACAGACATAGGCCTACCTCTCTCGCACGAACTGCCAATGCACCAAAAGTCCACTGTTCATTAAATAATTTGAATTTTCCAAACCTAGTTCCCTTACAACAATAAATATCTTTATAAATAGAACACTTTCCACAGTCTTGTTAGTTGGAGAAGTCTACCAATTTTCGTAATCGTGTAACTTGTGTTTAATATAAGTTAGCCTTAACCCACAAGCAATAAAACTTTTTTGTGGCATTTATTTATTTACACACAACTCATTGGCAATATGAGCAGGGCTCTAATTGGAAATATTAAAAAAAAATGTTTTGTAAAATTACAGCTGTAGTATCTATATCCATCTCTGACTGCATGTTAGTACTAACTGAATGCCCTAAATTATGTACGGATGTATCTGTAGTTTTATTAAAGTTTGTGTCCCTAGCCCCATAGTAAAAATTGGGCTTGTTAATAATTTTCCTCAGTAAATTATTGGGGCCTCGATGTAATCACTTTACATCAATTTTCAAAATAAAGAAACATAAATACATGACAACATGCAGTCAAAGATGCGTTACTCAAAATATAAACATAATTTAAAGCAAAATATTCGCTACTGTTACAAACAACAACTTTCTGCGCTGATTTTAATTAATACATATTCAACTTACTTGTAAAATGTTATTCCAAATGCAAGTGAAACTCGATTCGTGCAATTGCAAGCGACACACGAATTCGGCATTTATGCATTCTTTTGCTTCTTTATCTTGGCTGATACTAAAATAAACCGAACTTCGCCGTGCTCACAAAGTAATACACATACAGCAACTAGATCGAACCTTCAGGCCACTAAAACAACAAAGTCACTTGTAGTTATCATACAATTACAGACTCTGCGCCATTCTCTTCATAGATGATTCCGCTTTGTTTTGCCCCATTACCTACCAAACTTCATACATAATATGGCCGCCGGCATAGTTTCAATTGGGATCAAATATGGCATCCCATTAGTGGTCTATGTATCTCTAGGTCGTTGGTCTTAACTACTATATTTTGGAGGCAAGCATAGGATCCAAGTCAATTCAACTACCATTGCATTTTTATAAACGACTATTTACTTGAAATGCTAACATAGTGGCCGTGTCCAAATCCCATACTACATCCCCTCGTCCACTTGCCCTTGATCACTTTGGCAGTTAATAAGGTCTTGTTTACTTAATAACGAAGTGCGCATCTTTCAAGAATTTAGGCAACCTTGTTGACTAATAGACATGTTGTTATGCAGTAATCGGCGCCGATGGTAAACGCAGAAAGTAGATGAAAACAGCGACAACACGCAACACGTGAAATACTTTAAACAGATGAGCGTCGAAAATCATGTGAGGGTCCTATAAGAGCATGTGTCACGTGCTCTTAGCTGAAGTGGACATTTAAGGGTGCATTCATGCCCTTATTAGGAATTTGGACAGTAGCGGAAATGACGTCGCATTCTTGATGCACTTCTTAAAAGCACGAAGCCAGGTAAGGACCATTAAATAGTGGATTTGGACACTGCCACTACAAAAATGAAATATCATCACTGTCTGAAAAAAAATGTTAACATTACTTTCGTCATACAAAAATGCTAAATGTGTAAATTCACACAATTTGTGACGTGATTTAACAATTAGGCCTTAAATTATAAGGCGAGATAAATTTTAAAAGAGGATGGAATTTTAATACAATTTTGTGGGTGATTTGAAAAGCTCGATGTGTGACCTTTCAGAGTTGATGCAATGCAATTTTACAGCAATAGTCTTGGTTTGGCCTAATTTTGTTTCAATCATGGATTGGATGTGCTAATCGCACTAACTTATGCCCAATATTGTAGGACTACACATTCATCCTGTATTGAAAGTCTGTTATATTTATTTTCACTGGTAGAAGTACCTAATAAGGAAACTGAAAGAACTTGCCAGAAGGAAGGTCCTAAAATTTCTGGGAGAGAAATGGAATAAAGTGTACATGATTTTTAAATTTGAAAATAAATCATATACATTATCTACATCAGCTATCAAACGTCATTGTAGAAAGTTGTACCAAAAAAATGCTAAACAAATAAACTTAATTAAATTACGTGTCATACTTCCACTAGCAATCACAAGTTAAAAAAGAACAGTAGTTAACTTTATATACACTGTCAGAGTAGTCACAATTTTTTTATGTTTAATTATTTTCTTTTTAGGTTTTGGAGATGAAGAGCAACATGGAAATTCTTGAGAGATGAGTCTTTTGTGTCAAATTGATGTAGGCCTAACAAGTATTTGATTTCTGTAAATGTATGCAAGTCAATAAGTAAAGTGAACAATGAACAATTTATGCAATGTTTTTTCTTTTGCATTTATTGTCATGTTCTTTCCTTCACAATACTACCTAAAAAAGCCTTTGTGTTTCTGTTGCGCTGTATCGAAAAGGAAGAATAGGAAAATTTGATTGTGTGTTACATTTAATGAATACTGCCAGAATTTGCATAGTATATATCTGCTAGCTACTAGTTTCTTAACATAATAATGGTTTCAAAGGCCCTAATTAATTCTTATTTTGTTATCCGCATATATTTCTATATGAATGCATTTTCTGACTTGTTTACACAACTTACAAAATAATAGTGAATGCAATTAACATGGCAAATATTAATACACTGACAAATATACAACACTTTATTTCGTACATATTGGAAGGTAATGCAATTTAAATATGAAGTTGTGTGCATTTGTACCATGTGAGAAATACGATAAAAAAATCCTTTGGTAAGATGGTATTACAGGAACAGTAGTTTACAATATTCATATCTTCGAGTTGCAACACTTAGTAAATGAAAGACTCCCTCGCTGTTTAATATTGTAATAGGGAGGGTTCTACTGCAGAATTCTACAATTTAAATAAATACCGTTGCCCGGTGACAAGACCGTAATTCTAACCACAGCATTTTCTACTTCAAAACGGGACACTCACCACACCCGGTGACGCTAGCAATTTGTTAAGGGGTATAATTAGTCTTATAAATGTAAACCCTTTAATTCTCCTAATGAAAAAATATAACCATAATCTAATAAACCTTGTACTAATATACTTACTTTGACGCATAAGGGGGCTCTCCACCGTGTGCATATGGTATAGCTAATTGATTTCTGAAAAATGGGGACAGCACGAAACTCCAAATTATAATATCAAATACTGGAATAATCTATTCCACTTCCGTCAAACAAATAAATTTAGGTATAGCTACTCAGACTGTTGCGAGACTCTAGCTAGAGCTTTTAGAAGTGGTAGTTTTAGAAATCTTTAAAATTCACCGAAAACTCTGTACTTTTAAAATCAACAAAATAAGGTATACTGGCTGACAACCTTAATTTTCAAATTAAAACTTCTTATAATTAATAAGTAGGGAGCTTATACCTTAATGGACAAATAATTCGGTTCGCAAACTACATTTAATAGAATAATACTTTAGATATCATTACATTACTATTCACGATATTTGACTCATAACAACCAAAATTTAAATCATCATTTAAACAAGAAAATTCAAACTAACGCCTCGTGACCAATTATGAAAGGATCTTACATACTCATAAAAATAATAAAAACACTTGATAAGAACAAAACTTATTTCAACTAATAAATTTAAAACATGGTTCGTTTTCACTCCGACGTACATCTCGGTTTGTGTGAACTTCTTTGCAATTCTCTCAGTTCCTCTTAAAATAAACCATTAATAACTTATTTTCCAGCAAAAGCGTCTTAAAACACACACAATTATCTTTTTTAGGGCTTCCCGGCTCTTACAGAGGCCACTGCCTCTACAACAAATTGCCAAATAATTACTTAATTTATTATCAGGGTTCCGAGTTATTTCAATACTTATGTAAAACTATATGTCGGGTGTGTGTGTATGTGGTTCGCTGTCTACATACTAAATGAGAAACTCCTACTGTACCAGGGTGTCCAGCAAACCTGGATAAAAAAATTCCCTGACTTTTCCAGGTTTTCCAGAAGAAAATGAAGATTTTTCCAGAAACTACAAATAATGTTTCACCTCGCACTTCATGAATGAACATAATCAAGTCTATTATATTCACTATTTCGTAGGACTAACAATCCAAAAATACACACACTCAAAAACAAAAACAAAAAAATTAGTTTATGCACGTAACACAAAAATATAATTTAAATTCTGGCTCTTATTGATAAAAACATTTTCAGTTGTTGAGGCTCAGCATTTTCTTGTCTATAAGAGCTGCTTCCTTGGCGGCATGTTCAAGAATTGACTGTTTTTGGGCTTCTAATTCAGCTAATGCTGTAGTCTGTCTCCGCTCTCTTGTTTTCTAGTTATTTCTTCTTCTCGATCTTTCCTTTTCCTCTCCATGGCATCCTTGTGATAGGCATTTGCATTCCGCACAGCATGGATAATCTTTTTTGATATTTGTACTCTCTCTATACCACCTGCAGCTACCACAGCATCAAAAATTCTATGCTGTGCAACCAAAGACTCATGTTTCATATTTTCCACAAGGCACTCCTTGTTAATTGAAAAGCCTCTTTCTAATGAGGCATTTCCATGAGATAATATCAGTACTAGTTTCATGAATTGTGACAAATGCTCAAAACTACCAAATGTCAGTAGTTCTAGCCAAAACTTGTCTAGTGTTATAGAATCTCTTCTATACGAAGC
>PNEQ01005746.1:0-14586 GCA_003012365.1 Medauroidea extradentata
TGTGTGTGTGTGTGTGTACGTACACATAATTTTTATTTTCATAAAATAAAATTTTTTAAGAAAACTTTGTATCTGAATGAAACCAATATTATTACAGAGTGAACCATTACATTACAGCTTACCAAAATTGCTGACAATGGTAAAATCACATGACCATGTATTTCAAGTCCCTTCAGCACACAGAAGTCTTTATTACTTAAATTTATTTTGACCTCTTGACTCATGGGCTTATTTTCAACCTGAAAATACACCAACACAGGATATGACAAAATTCTTACAACAAATTAAAATATTTCCATAAAAAATTGTAAGTGAATAATGTCAAAATTACACTTACAATAAAAAAAAAATAAAAAGATATTATAATTTAGGGTTTTTTCACAGTTACTTGCGATATTCATTCATTCTGCACCATACACAATGATGTGTGCCCCGCATTGGTGGCCAGATAAGCCGCATTCCTGTAGCCCATCTGCCACACCACAGGAAGACTTCTGAGAAAACCCCCTTGCCGCTCCGCGCTAAGCAGTGAATGAAAGTAACTTAACAGATTATTAACATAAATTCAGTGCAACATGCCCTCTTTTTCAGTGTTTACGATACGTCTGTTTTTAATTATAAATAACACAACTACGTAAGTGGAACAAACATGGCTGTGCCCTCGATGCTCATAATACATGTTCAATTAAAATATTTTTCAAGTGTTTTCATAGTTTAGAAGTTTCAAATGTCTTTTAATATTTTTAAATGTCATTGTATACTTATATTAACCAGTTTTGATAATCTACATCATACATAATTTTTCATATGTTCCACAAATTCATCTTGAGAACACAATCGTGACTGAAGACGTTTCTAAAAGAATGTAATGAATCTATAATTTTGTTTTGCTATTTCCAAGAGTCAATTTGCTTTCTTTGTATTTTTATTAAGGTGTTGTTATGTGTGACCATGTTTTTCCCCTTGATGCTGCACTTTGTACCAGCGCAAAGTAGAAAGCCATGGCAGTTGACAGATTGATGCGCTAGGGACTAGACTTATCGCACTGCCCAAATCCAATATTATTTTGAGCAAACCATTTTGTTTTCCATAATTCTAACGTTCTATACCAGAACTGATTTGTTTGCTTTCTGACTCAGGGAGTCCTATCTACTGTCGGCCCTCGCATTCAGGGACTTAACTTTGATCGTAATTTTTTTATATTCTGAAACTATTTCGCCATGCTGCCTACTGGAAGGGCCTAAGCTCCTGGTCTGCATCACTGTCCTGGCCATCTGCCTGATCAGTTTATTTTCTGTATTTTTCATAAATCTTACAAATTATGTCCAGGCCTTTTATTTCATGAATGCTCACCCCATTCTATAGGATACTTCATACCCTAGAGTGCACTCTGCAGGAACTTCATTATTTAATGTGGGCATGTACTGCGGCATGGGCACTGTCCAGAACAGATCCTCTTTCATAATTTGGAAAAAGCAGCATCATCATCACTGTGTTAACTAGCCTGTCCCATGGTTGTCTGCCTATTACCCTGAGGATCCATCATCGTGCTCTACCAGAACAGTTTTTTTCTGCAGCTTCTTGCTGGGTATTCTTCCCCACCGTCCCGTGCATCACCTCTCTAATCTCATTCCTACCAGGCATATCTCTAACCGTATCCAAATCCCCTTTCTGATGCATCCTACATGCCAATCTTTAACTTTGGATACAAAGCACTCCCCTCTTATCAGATGCAGCCATTGCAGTGTGACACCTATGTCAGTTATCATCTCTAGCCACCACTCGCTTGCCGACAGTAAATTTTCATATCTCTATTTCTGTTATTCATAATTAATTTTGGAAAAATGTGTTACAATGTGACGTAACAGCACTTTAATTATTTAACAATATTTGTTAGCCACACTCACATTTCTTTTCAGCATTAACTTCCTCTTCTGTTCTGTTTAGTGTTTGATTTTCAAGGTTACAGTTTATATAAGAATGTTTGTATACTGAACTAAACTAAAGTATAACTATGTGGTAAACTCTCTTTCAAATGGGGAATATACCTATTTGGGAAAAGTTATGTGTAATTGGTTAATCATTAAGTAAAGTCATGTAAAGACTGGGCGGTTACTGTAAATGATTGCGCTAGTCTATTAGTAAAAGGAATAAGGTAAATGAAAAAAAAAAAAAAATGTAACATAAGTTTATTGTAGCACCAGCAACAAAAGTTTCTGTTTTATTTTTTCTGAATAAGCACAACTCTATAAAATTGTTTTTACAGGTGTAGAAGGTCAGTACGACATTTGGAGTGAGAAACCTCTCAACGTCCTAATTTGAACCAATTGAAAGTCATGTCAAGTAACTAGGCCTACCTGGTTTTCAGAACTTAGTGATGAAATGTTTTGCAATACGTTGAAATTCCATTTTTATTTATATTTTACAGATGCCTTGAATGTTAAGAGAATATCACACCACAAATGTAATTAAATTGTTACTTCTGTGAAAAGGTACGCTGACTCTTAGAATTTCAGAATTAATCCAACGTGATTTTATTTTCATGCAGCGATGTGAGCAAACTCTACATGTTACGGATATCAAAGTGTGTATGTTTTTTTTTTTTTTTTAATATAAAAACATGTCTTTGGTACAGAACACCTAAAAATATTAATCAAAACAAGTTTGCTGAGTCATGGCATATAATGACATAACTGTTGTCCCGCCGATGTTATTAGGCAAAGTAATACCAGTACAAGCAACTCAACTACCATGTGTGTCCACAAAGTGATATCCCTGATAACTAAGATTAATGATAATTGCTCACTTGAAAAATCTTGTGCCATTACGTATTGCATTGTTAAAATATTCATCTGACAAAGAAAATGCTTGAATGCTAATAAGTCAAACAGTTAAGTCATAACCTAACCTCCTACACCCCATAAGAACATGAGTGTTTCCACTGAAGGTTCATATCCTAAACAGTTAGCAGAGGATTAGGCCTATTGTACTTAAATGTCACAAATTGTAAAACAACCATTATTTTAAAAAATTATATTATTTTTTGTCATATAAAAAACTATGATTGAAAAGTCTAAAAAATAAATTCAAGGCATATTTGTATTCTAAGATAGCCACTGCACTGAACAAATTTTATAGTTAGGATCCATTTGGTGCACCTTAATATTGTAACAGAAAGTATATTATTTAAGGACAATTTAACTAACTATTGAGTAAACTGATTGCTTACAACGTATATTCTCTCCTCATTATCCAATGTATTTGAGTGATCCCAGGAGACAAGGGATGAGATTGATGGTGTCCCTCTTGATACTGGAAACTGCACGTTAGGATACAACGCACTTATTCGAGGAACAGTGCCCGCCATGTATAACCTGAAATGAATGTGAGAGATAGTCTGTAACTAAAAGTCCACAACCATCCACTTTCTCATAGTTAAAAATGAAATAATGCACAATAGGTTTGACCTTAGCAGTCTACCTCTTTGCCACTTTGTGTAGGAAACAACTTTGTGTCCCCGGGCAGGAAGGTCACATGTCTCAGAGTGCACTGCAAAAAAATTATGTAGAATTTTTTAAAATTTAAATTATCATATCAAGTAACTAACTAAAGCCGAGTGCTGCAAGGTGCTATTTTGAAACAGATGATAAAGTTATTAATAATACCTGATTTATTTTTTTTTTGGAACAACAGACAAATTATTTCAGACTTGTAACAATCCCAGCTACTGTGTCGTTCCCCTAACCAAGGTTAAATGATGTGTAACAAAGGTTTTGTAGTACAGTCCAAATTGTAACTGTTAAGTTTGCTGCTCACTTGAGGGAAAAAATGAGTACAGTATTTAGAAATATTGAGAGAGTGGCAAATCATAATTTTGTAATTATGTATGTCATTGACCATAACATGGTCATAAAATGTACAGTACTGATTGGACAGTGATGGTAGGGGAAGCATGTGTCCCGTGGTCTAAGTTTCTTATTCCATTACCGCACTGAATTTTTAAAATCCTAACATTTCTTTATCATATATGCATTTTAACGAAAGTCCAAATAAAGTGAAAATCATATTAATAGTCCAGCGGATTCAAGCAATATCAATGATTCACCAAAAACACTTTCCTAGTCTCTTTGCCTTCTTAGAGGGTTGTATTTCAATAAATCCCTTCTAAGTGCTTGTCTACACCCTGATGGGAACAAACCATCAAAATGTCATGTTTCTAGGTACAGCAGACTACGCTGAACATTAATAAATCAATCAGTCAATTAGTCAAGTCAGCCAGCCTTTCCTTTCACAATTGTAACGTTCAGCTGCTAGACATCTGATGATCTGGAAGTGAAAAGTTAAATACAAAAACACACTCTGCTTGATAGGACAAATACATACAGTAGTATAAAATACAGTTATAGTGCTCCTGGGCATTTCAAAGTAACAGATTACGGGGTTCTACTTTTTTGTCAATATTTATTACCGAAAGCAAGGTAACATTCCTTACACATCATACAAACGTTCAAAATTCGAAAGTGGTGTCATTAAACTCAAAAAACAGCAACACAAAAAAAAGGAATACTTTCGTTCAAAAAACCAAAGTGGTGTTGCTGCGGTTGTGTTTCTACAAATACTTACTTGAACTACGAGTACACGCAGCAACCTACCGCCCAATAGGTTTGGCTTAAAGGTTATGTGAATAAGACTATGAGTCATGCTACCTCTCTCTTCCAATCAAGACCATTTCCTGACTGGCAATGACTTTCAAAGCACAAAAATTAATATTTCAGACCATGGGACGATAAACTGCAACTTATAATTTAGACAAGCCATTCTCCAACCTTATAGAATATTCTCAGAAGCCTCTAGGAATGCCATTCCTAATAAAAACATACACAACCCTATACAAAGCCAAAACATGTGACAAAACTACTCATCTTGACATGTAAACCTCTACACAAGTCAGAAAAGGAATACTCACACAACTACCATCAAAATAAAATAAAATAAAACCAGGTAAATCTTACAATGCTACACAATTCAAGCAACCCAGTGAATCCTAGACTAAATTAAGGGCAGGGGCCCCTAGTTTCTCCACTTTCGAAAGAGTTATTTTTCTAAACCCCAGACAAGAGTCAATAGCATGAAATTGCTCCGTAACTTTGTTGCAAATTGGATTTACTGTATAATGTAATTTTTCAAGACAAGCGTTATACATACTTTAGCTAATTTATTTATTTGATGGAAATATCTTTAATTAATTAATTAGCTACCATAAGTATGTATTTTGTCTCGACAAAATCAGAGTAAATAGTTAAAACCAATTATAAAGAGTAACAAACCGATTTTATGATATCGGCTCCTGTTTGTGCTTTAAAATATAGGTAATTATCATGAAAATGTAGAAACTCAAGCCCAAGCCCTTAAAAACCAAAATGTACCGTATTTGCCAGCATATAGGACGACCCCGCATATAAGACGAGTCATGGTTTTGAAGGTACAAAATCTTGAAGAAAAAAAAAAAAGTAAAATTACTAATTTTAAATTTCCCGACAGAAATATATTTTTTTCCTTCGCCAGAAAAATAAAAAATTTAGTTTAAATATTTTCAATGCATTTAATACCGGCATATAAACATCATACTAGACACACAAACGAATAAAATTGGCTACTACTGCCCTCCGTGCGCCCAAGAGCCAAGGAAATGCACGGCGGCGGCCGGCGAGGCGATATCTCCATTTGCCGGCAGGTGTGCGCGACTTGGCAACGTCGGCTGGAGGCACGCAGCGCACTACATGGCAACGCCGGGCAACACAACAGCTGCTTGCAAGGTCATCGCATTCCTGTGCGCTGTTGTCCGCCAGCCTAGCGCTAGACAGACACATGAATGTGTGGTACGGTACCTAGATCCTCGTTTTTTTCCGCCCGAGAGTCTTATGCTTGCGAGACAAAGGATGAAAGCATATGGACCTAGATCCTTGTTTTCTCCGCCCGAGAGTTGTAGGCTGGCGAGACAAAGTATCTCGGCATGCGCTCGCATCGATCGCCGCTTTGCTGCGAGGAAGTGTCCTTTATTATGAATGACGCTCATAAAAATTTCGTACCGTAAATTTTATTAAACAAATGGGCCACTCGTTTACATTTGTGACGAAAAACGCAATTCCTTGAAACATCATACAACTCCACAGCTTACAGCTAACCTTTCAAACGATTTTTGGCTACCAAAAATTTTTGTACCCTCATATAAGACGAGTAGCAATTTTAGAGGGCCAAAAATAAGTAAATATTGTCGTCTAATATGCCGGCAAATACGGTATGTAGCAAAAGGTTGTATGATGACATTTTAAGTTCGCTATGTGACAACACTGCATTGTAAATATCCCCTCTTGCACTCCAACGTCCAGGTATTACTTAATGTGTTACGTCAAGTAAACGTAAAATTATATTTGGACTCCTCCGGATTTTAACTTGCACTAATAATATGCATGTAAAAACAATAGTAGTAAGATATCTGAGGAGCGCAAGAGGAGACGTACTACAATAGTATTTTTTACAGTGTGCATGTAAAATGTTATCCTACAACATTTTGTCACTAACATTTTCATCTCCAGTTTAGTCCAGGATTCAGGTGGTGTGCTTGTCATGTGTTTGTTTCTAGACTTCCTATATACAGTACATCCCTGCTAAAAAGTTTTTCAGGGGAGTGGCAGAAAAAAACTTCTTACAGGGGAAAACTTCTTACAAAGGAAATACAAAACCATTCATCAGGATGGAAAATTTGGTTCAGAATCGTGTTTGGTAGTTCCCATTACCTAACCATCAATGGCAGTCATGTTTTAATATTCAGAATAATATATGTTAAGAAAGAAAATAAGCCTACAAAAATATATAAATAATGTTAATATAAAACACAAAAGGATAATATTTTTTATATAGACGAAACAATAACATACCCCATCATGTTGTTGAATGTTTTTCTGCAAAGCACCATATTATTGTTTTTCACTAAACCATCATACTGTTAAAAGTTTTACATTAAGTTCTTACCACTGCAATATTAGTTTTAATGAAATTAGTCTACTTCCTCTTAAAATAGTCATGAAGGTTGGTCTGCTTCAAGCACAAGCACATTTTCTGTTGATTCAACATAATGTTTCTAATCTTCAATGTACCCTAGGGCTTGTGTGTGTGTTGGTGGTTTCTAGGGAACATCCTCTTCTTCCCCTTCTTCTTCTTCTTCTTCTTCTTCTTCTTCTTCTTCTTCTCCTCCATCTTCCTTTCCTTGCTCCTCACATTCCTCTCCTTGCACCTCATGTTCCTTGCACAAATCACAGATTGACTGTGGCTCACATGGAAGCAAGGAATCGTCAGATGTTACATACTCCTCAAATTTGTTGGTAAAGTTGAGCTTCTGTTGCAAAAGTGTCCAAGCTTCAGCACACACAGAGCTACTTTTTGCTGATTCATCAGTGTCATCCACAGAATCACCAAACCCTGCTTTTTGGAAGCAATTTGCAATGGTGCTTGACTCGATTGCCTTCCATGATGAAGAAAAAAAACACACTGCTTCGAGAACATTTATCTTGTATTTTTGGATGTTTACATTCTTCATCCAGGTTATTATTCTTCCAGATTAACCTTGTGTGTATTTTAGAAATTTGGTGGGACCAAGGAAAATAAATAATACTTACGGGACCGGCACACTTTTGGGCGAACTTCTTACAGGGGAAATGAGTGAAAGTGACTGTTAAATTTAAACTTTATAAATGGGTTGTAATTGCATGTAAGTATATGGTAATGTTCAAGGGACTGCAAAATGTGAACTTCTTAGGCGGGGAAAATTTCTTAGAGGGGAACTTCTTAGGCGGGATGCACTGTACCTATATTTGAAAGTAAAAAATTATTAGTGAGGAAAAGATACAATATTTAAAATAACAAACTACTATAGGAATTTTGTCCAAAACATAAACTAACACTCAAGTTTATATTGTTTATCAATAAAATTATTATTATTTAGTATTATTATTATTATTTACATTCAAATATATCCAATATAAGAAAGGTAAGTTTGCTTGTACTGTTTTAATCCATTTCCTTAAAATGGCAATACTGTATGTAGTTTGTATTTTAAAAATGTGATTGTTTTGCCCTCAGCTTACAAAAACCACGTTTAACATAACTGACACAATTAAAGTTAAAGAGGTAACCTGTACTAAAACTGGCACACTGATACATATAAATTTTGCAACAGACATGCATACAGATATATATATTTTTTCCTTTTCTAAATAAACAAATTCTAATTCTTAATATTATCATTTACGGATTTTTGGTAGTTACAGCACATTTTATTTTTCTTGAATTCATTTATATCCATAAAAATTATTGATTCAATTTATGGACAGGCTTATTGGACATTTTCCTAGCTTTTAATTGGAGGTGATCATAAATCAAATTCCTTACCGGACTATAGTGTGCCGTGCCATACTGTGAGTGTAATACGTGCGGAGCACTGGTTTCATATGAATCACTGACAACACAGCTGGGCTCCATTACTACTCTCCCTCTCATCTGTTAACCTATGTTTTAGGCATAACAGGTCTGGTACAGAAGGGATGGGGTCCAATTGCCTAGCAAAAATGTCAAAGTGCAACAACAGCCTGAGAAATAATAAAATTGTTTGCTTTAGCAGTTTTGTCACAGAAAAAAAAAATTGTGCTGAACTGATATGATTAATGGACACTTTCTGGGAAAGTAACTTGTTCGTTGATCAAGGACTTAATTGTGAAGTCTTGAATGCTGGTGAAGATTATAACAGGTGAATATGAAGAGTAATAACACAAGGTAGGGCCGAAGAAATGTTTAACCACTATACCACCATAGCCACCTTCATGTTTTCGTGGCAATTCACAACTAAATACTTCTTGAGGTGTTTTATGTGTATTTTTAGCAGCATGGAAGAAGCAAATCAGAATAAGATATTGAGGGGAAAAAAGTCACATTTAAGTAAAAAACATAATTACTTTCCAACAGCTGCCAGCAGGAACTCAAAGCCATTTTCATTCCCTCGTTGAGTGAGAGGAACATGAATACAATTTTCTCCCATAGAACGTTTTAGTATTGCTTGCAGCAGGCCATGAGGAGCAATCTCTATGAGGATAGCATTCTCAGGTATATGTCTACAAGTCTCCTCAAAGAAAACTGGGTTTAACAGGTTGTTAGTGTGATACTCTGCTGACGAGTATCTGACTTCTGAGGAATCCCATGAAGCTTCTGGAGATGAAGTGCAGTACCAGCGAGAAGACCGTAGAACTGGCTCTGGAATCACCTTTGAAATTATAAAATACAATTGATAATTACATGTACGTTAGATTCCTGAGTTTATAGAGTAAAAGAATATGCAAAGGTCAGTTACCTATTTTATTTTGGAATTTTCAAGAACACTGTCAAAATTTAAAATAAACTACTAAAAAACACAGCAATTTTAACAACAATGTAAGAAATAACACCGAGACTGGTTTAACTCATCTACTGTTGGAAAGTATCACAGTTGTAGTTTTCCTGCTGATTATTGCATGGCTCAATGCCACAATCTGAAAAAAACTAACTATAAAAGTAAAATTAAAAATTTTAAGTAACCCCAACATAAAAAACTCTAAAAAGTAAAAGAAATAAATAAAATTTCTCTCTTGGCCTTTTAACTTCATTAAAAGTACCTATTAATATTTTGATTATGAGCGTCACCAAGTCAGGGGACCGCTATGCGAAGAAGTGTAATAAGTTACATATGGAAATAAGAAAATACCCACTAGTTTCAAATTGTACTTATGAACTTAGTTTTGTATATCAATCTATCTTACAAGGTCTACTAAGTTCATGCAGTGTTTCGATATTGTACCAATTATATAAGAGGCGTTCGCTTGATAGCCGTGCACGATGCGCCGTATGCGGCAAGTGGGGCTGGGTACCACAGAATGTGGCAACACGAATGAGCAGACATGTCAGAGTAAATTAATCAAAACTGAAAACTAATTGTTACGTTGCTTATATAGAGTAAGTCATGTAATCCATAGTTTTATCACTATCAATATTTATTATTTTTTAAATTTCATTTAATTAATGCTCATTATCAAAATATTAATAGCTACTTTTAATAAAGCTAAAAGGCAAAGAAAGAATTTATATTTCTTTACTTTTTTAGAGTTTTTTTATGTCAGGGGTTACTAAAAATTTTTAATTTTACTTTCATTTCATTCTTTTTAAATTACTCACAGACACTACGTATTATTAAAGATTTTGGTAGTACAACAACGCACGTTTCGAGTTTTAATATGAATTTATTTATTATTTGTACTTTTTTTGTTTTCTATAATACTTAGTTCGTAAATGAGTGATTGGTATGCATTGATTACAAACAAAACAATTTTTTTGGTTAGATGATAAAGGAAATTCATTTATGTTTAGGTAATTATTTCATAGAGTTAGTTTACTGTTGCAGAGTTTTAATTACTATTAAGTTTATTTGAATAGTTTCTCATTATATTTTTTGTAAGCTTCAGTGAAAGTGTTAAACGTGGGGATTGGGAAAAAAACTAAAAATGCTCAAAATGAAGCCAAAAGATGCAAATTAACGCAGCATGAAGATTACACTCCTAAAAGACAACAGTTTTTGCTATCTCAAGCTACTCAAAAGGCTGAACAGTGCAGTCAAGAAAGTCCACAAAACAGACAGCATCATTTAGAGAGGTATGCGTTGACTAAGACTTTGCAGAGGTCTAAAGAAAGTTATGTAGAATGTAGTTTACTTCAAACAATAAATGCTAGGAATATCTTTATTTCACAATCTAATGAAACTCCAGAGCAACACTGTAGCATTGCAAGACAAGAGGTTTTTCATTATTGGTAAATTAGTATTTTATGTAATTTTTATTTTCTAATATAATTTTTAAATTTTAACTTTTATTTCAATGGTCTCTGTTCCAGAAAAGAAGAGTAAAGGCGCAGTTCTTTTATTCCAGCATTGTTGTGTTTCTCTCTTATTTATTCTCATTCATCATTTCAAGACATTACAAACACTGATAGTACTAACTAATACTGTCGTCAGTCTTTCCCACATCTCTGTAACATTCCCGCTTATTCTACACTGTCTGTTTACACTCACGATTGCCAACACCGCATATCACAACAAGCATGTTCTAGATTTCAGATAAGGTGTAATGTTTGTTGTTATGGCCAGGTGGCCTTGGTAGGAGACAGCAGCTTTGTTTTTCTTTTCGAGTTCTAGTTGTTTGCTGTTATTGCATAATTTTTAGTTTTGCTTTGAGGGTTCTAGGTAATGGAACGAATGACGAGGGTCACGCCACCGAGAACCAACCAATGAGAACAGCACGGCATGTGGCGTCCCTTCGCCCTTCGTCCTGGAAAGTTTAGCCTCCGCCACGTTATTCGAATTTGTGACGTGATCCGGATAGGACGCGCACGGGGCTACGGCCCAAATTATACACAAAGTAAAGTTTGGGAGTAATAAATTTAACATATACGGATAGCACCGATGCTTTATTTCTTCTTTAACCTATTTTTGGACACTTTTCAACTCTACGAAATTTGTTTCCTCTCATACATGTAGGTCATTAGGTGTGGAGAGCCAGTATGGCTTCTCACTCTTCTTCGCCGCGTGTGTGTTCACCGTGTGCCAAATTTTCTGACTTTGTCTTGTCTAATCTTCTAATATAGTCATGCTGTGTTTCTACTTATAACTTTCTGTGAACTGAATCCACCATGCTAAGACTTCAACTGTGTGTATAATGTCTATGTAAACTGAAATCTTAATAAACCAGAAAGGTTGGAATATAATGAGATACAGCATTTTGGGACTAACCATTCTAAATTAACCAGTGTCTGTGGAAATTCCAAATTTGGTCAACAATGCAACATACCTACAGCTTTTAACCTTGTCTTTTTTTGGCTGGGTTATCATAGAGCTTGTGCACTAGTCTAGGAGGACTGGTGTGCCACAATGCCTACGTGGTTTTAAGTAGTGTTAAAAGTTTGCAGGGTATTGTGATTTGTGAACTTAATCAAAGAAAGTAACTTGATAATTCTCATCACAAATCTGATTTAGCTGAACTGCAAAGATTACGAAATGCATTACCGTAACTGGCGTAACTAGTCAATGTTTAGGATTCATTGTTTATAGTGAAAATGACAATAATGATTACGTAGCTGCATTCAGTGCATCGTTGCTTAGCAACACTTCCTGGAGTAAATAGTTAAAGACTAGAAAACAGCTCATCATCTTTAAACGGCTAAACAGATTTCCTTGAATCATACCTAAGAACCATCGCGATCATGCCAGCTTTCAAACAAAAAACAAAAACACATAAAATTCGGTCAATTTGTTTAGAAGCTACGATGCCACAGACAGACATACAGATATACACACAGACACGTCAAACTTATAACATCCCTCTTTTAGTGTCGGGGGTTAAAAATAGGGAGACCTTGTTAAAAATGGGCAATGATACTTTGAAGTGAGTACGTCACCCAATGAACATACTTGGTAAGTCTATTCACATGACTCCTACTTCCCCACTTCACTACATTAGCTCTCTCTAGCTCCCTCTCTCACTCTTACATAACTAGGGAACACTTTAACAAACACAATTGCATCACTTCATTCTTACATATAACGAACAGCTGGTCTTAGGCCATGGTGACACTAGAGGTCTTCAACATATTTACTTGAACACATTTATAACCTACATTTGATCATGTTTAAAGCTTAACATGTTAAAGAAGTTACATGCCTAAACAAAATAAAATCATTGATATTTCTGAACTCAACAAACTTAAAAACTTAAATTACTATAGTTAATTACTATCACATCTATGTACAGTACATTCAACATTGTGACATTTTAATCACCATATTGCAGCTAACTGCAATGCTGCTATGCATGTAAAGTGAATAAAAACCTAAAGGCATATTTAATTTAGCGAGTGCAAAATATTGGACCAAAATGGAGCTATATTGTAATACAGCTTTTATTCGCAGCCACCAACAGGAAAGAAGCATCAAAGATATGCTGTTTGAAGCTACACGTGAAACTATTTTATTTTGACCAAGAGGAGAATGTGATCTGAATTCATTCGGAGTTCGTGGAGCCCCTCCGTAAAGCTGAGCATGTGTAAGTGTAGTAGTTCTGTATCTAGGGTGTCTGCAGCCAACGTTAAGCTTTTAAGTTAAAGTGATACGTGAAGGAAGAGCATGTGATTTTCTCAGCCAATTACTTTTCGGAATAAGTAACGTCTTCTGCTGTGTCATGTTGCAACGTACTAGGCCCTTAAGGATATCACCAGGATATCACCAGAACATCACAAGGTCAGAGATAATAGGGAGTTATTAAAATTTGAGTTCAAGAACACAAATGTCAGCAAAAACATCTTACGCACTTTAATCAATGGATGAAAACAAGAAATGAAAAACTGTCTCTCAATGCCACGAGGTTTTTATACCAAGTAAAATCAGCTAAACTATCTGCAATACAAATTAAACAGTCAATAAATGCAAATTTTAAAAATTCATAAGCAGATACAACTTCATTTACCATTACCATTATGTTCAATGAATAAAGAACTATTTATGTACTGAAATAAAAAAATTAAAACTTGTTTCAGTGTTTATTAAAGATTGCAACATGTCATTCATACAAAAAAAATACAGTTCCTCCAGTCACTGGTGTATTGGCGAGGAAACACAAAGTAGTCCTGGAGTGAATAAACTGAAATCACCATGCAGAATACTCTAGCGGCCTAGACTTATGAATAAAAATGCCTCTGCATTTCACACAAATGACTAGCTATAGGATGGAAAGAAATTAAATTTAGTAGTAATAAGTTCAGGTCCAAAAGTTCCGAAAAATGTATATTATAAAAGAAGGTTGAGACCAAGGTGCTATTTGCGCGTGGTAAATGTGTAACTCTCTACTCACTTCATAATATGTTTGGGTTTAAGCCTGAGCAAACAACACATCTGTCATGGCGTGATGTATTCTTGTACATTGCGAGGGTTTGTGCGCCCGATCCATCCTGTGACTGTGACTGCACAGTTTTCAGATAGCCAATCACAGGTTTAGCCCTTGCTTGTTACTTAATACGGTGTACAAGTCAATCTTATAAGTCCTAACCATTCACCAACACCAACTACCGTGCTAGCCAATGAGTCTACAGGCTCCGAAACACTTCTTAATACGTCACAGGTCGAAAAAAATTTAATAAAATGAATTGACACCTGTTATATATTGACTTGGGAATTTCTGTTGTCGAAGTTGGTAGTGTGTGTTGGAGTGTGTGCATCTTTTGTCTTGTGCGTAGTCGGGCGGAGTAGTGAATAATGATCGGGGATTAAAGAGTGCATATTTGAAATGAAATATTGGAGTTATTAATTTCTGTGTATACAACAATTGGCGACGAGGATGGGATTACAATTAATTGGTTACTGTGCTAAGTAAGGTGTTGCAAGTGAAACCACCTAGCGGGATAGTGACCAGTCATGAGGTATGATGCATGCTTGAAAATTTAAGGTTAGGCCTACCACTATTG
>PNEQ01005747.1:0-14588 GCA_003012365.1 Medauroidea extradentata
GGACCTCATAGAGTATTGCATAAGTTAGGTAAAACTACGTATGAGATTGAGTTAGATAAACGTAAAGTAAATGTACACAGCGATAGATTAAAACTGTCGAAGGGAGACTCGGGACAAGGCAACCCGATAGCTGTGGAAAACAATGCAGAGGTTAGAAAATTAAATCCGCGGATAGCAAAGAAAATAAGTAAAATAAAGGTTAATATAAAACACAGTATGAGGAATGGTTCCTACTAGATGTCATTGTCGATTACGTTCCCACTTCCTGTCTGTTCTAAGGCAATTTTATCTGTATATATTTTTACAGTGTACGTGAGGTTTAAACTCTTGCTTGCCTCCTGCGTGAACAAGCCAATTTTCTTTTCTTCAGATCTCTAAAAATAAGGGGGGGGGATGTCATCACTTCCTATGTGCTCCAAGGAATACTTTTCTAGTTAACGTTCCCCTTGCAGCGTACATGGGGTTTGAATTATTGCTTGCCTCCTGCATGAAAAAAGCTAAATACTTCATCAAGCCACCGAAAAGAGGGGGGGGGGAAGAAATGTAACGTCTTCACTTCCAGTCTGTTTCAAGGACCATTTTTTATAATGTACATTGGGTTTGAACTCGTGGTTGTCCCCTGTATGAGTCAACTACAGTTTTATCCTTCAAATATCCTTTAAAAAAAAAGGGGGGGGAATCTTGCGTCCTCACTTTCCTGTATGTTTCAAGGAATTTTAAAGGTATATTTTTACAGTGTACATTGTTTTTTTTTTACTCGTGATTAACCCCCCCCCCCTTTTTTTTATTTCGATACATAACTAAACAATTTTTTTCCTTCAGAAACTGTCCTTCTTCTCAAACGCGTACAAGGTGTTTCGCGCTCGCCCAGCCGCGAGCAGTAATTCTTGTACAACAAACTGAGCGAGTTTTGAACCACTTCTCTAGCCGCGGGGTTGCAAGGGAAACAATTGTGAGCCGGGTTATCGGTGGGGAAGTCGTCGTGTAGGCTTGGGGGGGGAGGGGGGTTCCGAACAACAAACCTAGCAAAAACTGCTGCTCACCCCCTTATCCTCCCCCTCCCCTCCTTCACAACATAGCCTTGTATCCCAACATTTCAGCGCCTCCGGCCGTCGAAAGTGTTTACCTCGTGGTAAACAAGAAAACTCGCGTACACATACGCAACCGTGAGCTCGCTTTCACTCAAAATATTTCTGTAGCCCTCTAAAATCCTCTCAACCCTACCGCCACAGAATCTCTGGTATCGCGTCATTTTCATTTATTCTAGTAGCCTACGTAACTGTGTAAACATTTTTTTTAAACTAGCTCTTAGTTCGCAACGTACAATTCATTAACTAACAAACAGGAATTAATGAACATCTCTTGATTTACACTTTGATTTTGGAACCTACATATTCATTAACAGTGGCGCGGGAACGGGGGGTACAGGGATTCATTGTAATTCCCCCCCCCCCCCCAAAAAAAATTGTACTCGCATTAAGGAGGACATGGGTATCGAATCGGTCATCCTGATTTCAGTTTTCCATGATTTCCCGAAATCGCTCCAGGCGAATGCTGGGATGTTTCCTTAGCAAAGGCCATGGCCGACTCCTCTCCTAACTCCCGTCATTGAACCAAGTCATGTGTCACAGTCTGCAATGACCTCCCTGTCGACGGAACGTAAAGCCCACTTACCTCTCTCTCTCTCTCTCTCTCTCTCTCTCTCTCTCTCTCTATATATATATATATATATATATATATATATATATATATATCGAATTATTCGAACTATATCGATCGAGGATATTTAAAAAAAACACCCTCCGCGTCTTTTCACTGCACAGTTAGAAAATCCCTTGAACAAAATGTTAGAATATTGTATGTGTTTCTCATAGACTTTAAAAACCACGATAGCACGCTACGTCCAAGATATATCAACGATTCACTGACAACAATTTTTCTCTCTTACACCATTTTTCACCTCCGTATGTGTCGAATATAAAAAAATCGTAATACCACTTTCCAAGCATTCAAGTAACATCGTTCTTAAGATAAAATGACATCCATATCTAAAATTTAACTATGTCGATGACGATATACGTCATTTATGAATCGAAAACACATTTTACAATTTTTTTTAATTTGACCTTTTGGGGTCAAATTTGGCAACATCATGAAATAGTATTTTGGGTATTTCCGTAAGCATCACAATCCTGAGGCCAAAATCACATAGATATCTCAAATGGTTTAGTATATATGGAGGAATAATCGAAAACTTTTTTCACGTCATTTCACGTATTTTCACTCCCTAAAGTATCGAATTTCGAAACGTCTTGAAATCCCATCTTCAAAATTTGTGTAAGAATCCAAGTGATATAAAAATCACAAGTGTAGCGCAGTCCGCTCCAGCTACGTACACGATTCATATAAGCAACTTTTTCTCCCTGTCAATCTCATGGGAGTCGAATTTAGAAAAATTCTGTAACTAATTTACGAGCATTTACGTAATCATCATTTTGAAGCAAAAACAAACTATACGTCTTGAAGAGTTTGCTACGTATGGAGGAATAACAGAAAACACATTTAACATATTTTCTTCCACTACTTAGTCCAACAGAGATTACGGATTCGGTAGCCAGGTATAAATATCAAAGAAGGATTATTAAAATTTATAAGTTATATTTTCAGTCAATACAAATAGTTTTTAAACATTTTCAAAATCAGTATTTTAACGTTTGATTTCTTTCTCGAACATCTTCGTGCACACCAATACAATTTAAATTTTGTAGTTATGATTAATTTAGACTTAATTACTTTCTTAATTGAATAATATGTTTTTAGAGATATTAATAAGTGAATTTAGGAAATTACAGAATATGAAACTGAATTATGTACATTATTGCACAAATTTGAACAAAATTTGCGTATAAATTCAAATGTTCAAATATTTGCCAAATTGTTAAATTATTACGTAACCCGTGATTTTAGTGCATGTAGAATAATGGGAGTGATGGGTTACACGAACATTTTTTTCTGATTACGTCATTAGTTTCCGTGACTGGCAAACTCACAAAATTATTACTATATAAATTGATGTAAATACATTTGGACACAAATGCTGTACACACTAATAACACTTAAGATTTTTTTTTAACTTCATGGCATAAAATCATAAATCACACATTTAAAAGAAGTAAGATTTCTGCCGACTGTGTACTGTATATCTAGGTTTTAGAACTGCTTGAATACCACCATTTTGCACCTAAAAACTAAAGCGAGCCCACCACTTCTGGTTACTGCCCCGGGGCCAAAACAATTATGTTAAGGGCGCGGTCTACCGCAATTTTCATTATCATTATTTTATTTTTTATTTAACTACATATTTTTTTTCTTATTTTAGACACAAAATGTGACTGAATTTGATTCTTATGAAACTTTTTTATCTCTCATAGTTTTCGCGTGATGACTTGTTAAAGTCATATTTTGCGTGTTTCCGTTTTGACGACCACACTAAAACCAACTGATATACCAAACTGAAAGAAATCACATTAGATAAAGACATTACAGGCTACAATGACATGCTCATAAAATTAAAGAATAAAAATTATTTGAATTAAAAAAGAAATGCTGAAACTGAAAACAACAATTTTAAAAATTCAGTATATTTTTTAAAAATACAAATAATTTTTATTTTTTTTTAATTTTATGAGCATGTCATTGTAGCCTGCAATGTCTTCATCCACTGTGAAGTTTGGTATGTCAGTTGGTTTTAGTGTGGTCGTTAAAACGGAAACACGCAAAATATGACTTTAACAAGCCACTACGCGAAAACTATGAGAGATAAAAAAATTTCATAAGAGCCAAATTTAGTCACATTTTGTGTCTAAAATAAGAAAAAAATATCTGGTACAAATAAAAAATAAAATAATGGTGATGAAAATTGCGGTAGACAGCGCCCTTAAATCTTTCCCTCCCCAATCTTGAAAAAATGTTATGGTCCTCGACATCTTGTACATCCTCAACTCAAATACGTTCGAGCGCCCTTGTTCATTATGTACAAATATACCATCCATTCTACTGCGATTAAACTTTAGTGTGTTGTTCTACGTGCGCTCGCGAATGTTTCTGCTAAAATAAATGTTGGGGTGGGAGCGCAAAACGGGGTAGGTGTTTAAGAACGGCGCGCCCAAAATTATAGTGAAAAACATTAGAGAAAAACGCATAGCAAAGCATGCCTTGCACAGCCAGTCGACTGTAAATGTGTCTCTAGTTAGATTAATTCCTAATCCGGCCATCTTGATTTCAATTTTCAGTGATCACACAAGGCCGTGTTTAAATTCAAAGAGTACCCTATTGAGTGAGTACTCTTTCGCTTATTAACAAGAGAGAACTCTTGTTTGCTCTCTGGCGCTCTCGCTCTCTCCAGTAAGACGATGCTCTCTCGTATATGTAGGATGTGACCTCATGGAAATACTGGTCATGTGAGGGCTAGTCACGCGGCCAGAGTCTGACAAACAACTCTATAATAACTTGTGCCGGATGTGTAACTACCGGTCAGCCTTGATAACATGTGTATGTGAGGCGAACAACTTTCTGATGCAATGTCTGAACTGTGTTCTGGGCACTACAGATGTAAACATTTTGTAAAAATTTACTGAGAAATTTCTTGGAGATTTGTTAGTTTCCAAAGAATTCCTTCTCTTTTGAAACTGCCGCTTCAAAAAGAAAACGTTTGTATTTATTCAAAGGATTCGTTTGGCAGTAGCGTTTCTAAGAATTATCGGTGTGGTAGCAACAACAATTTTTATGGCGCTCGAATTGGAGGAGTTCAATCAATAAGCAGTTGCTTATTCAAGCAGGAAAATAATGATATACGAATAACATCCTGCCGAAAAAAAAAAATATTCAGAAGCGGTAGAAAGAACAAATTGACACTAACATCGCAAACGGTATCTCGTCCAATAACTGAATGCTGGAGGAAGAATGATTCAGACGCACTATATGCACTGAAAATTCAAGCCTGTGAAAGATAGACATTTACGAAGTGTTTGGTGACAATCAGTAGAAAGAAGGGCATTTTCCGAATTCATTTGAAGTGGGGTTAGATTTAAAATTTCTGTAAGTTATTGTTACCTCCGCGATTGGTGGAGCCAGTGATTTTTGTGAAGAGAATTTTGCAATAATTTGTTTTGATGTCTTACGTGGATATGTGTTGCTTTGCTTCATGGTTACTGGTAGAATGTGTAAGTCCACATGCGTCGCTTATTTGACTGTGCCAATCAGGACAAGGTTACGACGTCACCACAAGTCTATGATATGCGGGTAGAACCCTAAGACACGGAGGGTTAAAAACATCTTATCACTGGCCATGAATCACACAGGTCTATACATAAAATATTGAAACGAATGGTTGTAAAATTATTTTCACCAAAAATCATTGGGACTTGCTATTGGGTAACTGTTTACTAAACTCGTCATTGAAGATTATAAACCTATCTTAGTTAAATGCGTAAAATCGCTCACCAACTCCAGTGCTCGTCTTAAGTAAAAGGCCGGAGTCTTGTAGGTGGCAACGCTACATCGGAGGCCAGCTGCCGGTCGCTCATTGGCTGCCCTAGTCAGTGTAGACGTGTACACGCCACTAAAGCTACATCTATACACGTTGCAGAGACTAGGGTGGCCAAGAAGTGACAAGCAGCAGGCCCCCGATGCAGTGTTGCCACATTCAAGACTCCGGCCTTCTACTAAAGACGGCCATGAATGAATAAATATCACTACCTGCTATTTACACCTTTGTAGCACAGCGTAGGTGCAGATAAGGTAAAACTAGTCTTCACTTGCACCTGTAGTCACAGCTGGAATATAATAGACTCTCACGACTTTTAAGCTGAGTATACGCGATCAACGCATATTGACTTGAGTAGGAGTATTTGATAGGTGTGTATTTACAACCATTTTGCACCTATTACGTGACATATTGAACTTCTGTGTATGCGCATTTAAGGGGCCTCTTTACCTACTCTTTCAAATGCGTTGCGGCGAGTTACGGTTTTTTTTTCTTTTTTTTTTACGAAAATATTTAACACGCATTGTATTTGTACACCTACGAAAATAACACACACTTCAAAGAATGTTGCTATAGTTTAAAAAATTGGCACGTTTATTAGGAACATAATTTTCTGGTCCCTCAAAATGGCCAAAAATGGGATTTCCAGACTGTCGTACCTGGAAAATTAACAACCGGATTCGCAACTACAAAAACATGCGTTAGACTTTGAAGTATGCTGCCCATAAATAAAATAATGTTGTCACCGTTGAAAGTCCCGTAGGTAAAAATGTTAATAATAGTAAAGCACTGCACGCCAGCTGAGGGGCTTGCACGGAGAGGCGATAATACATTACATACGTCGGTTAATGTCACCCTTACCGCTCCTGCCTCACACATACAAACCCAGTCAGTCTAGGGAGGTCTCTTTATACCACCACAACGCAACCAAACATAACGCAGGTGCACATTTTGAGTTGCGCCTCAAATAGGCAATATTTAATCGGCCCCTAGCACTACGTCATAGGGGACGCAAAGACGAGTATAATGATACATAAGCAATACCGCAGATGCTGAGATGTACCTTACAATCAGCACACTAATTGTCATCTTTGAGGGCCACAATCCGCGTAGACGTAGCAATAAATCGCAGTCGGCACACCACTCGGACACCGCGGCCCCATATTCTTCCAAGAACACGCTAACGTTGTGACCTTAAGAGGAGTCCTTCGCGGTGTCAAATTCCCGCCTTTGACGCGAGGGAACAGCGTAGCGATAAGAGCCAGTGTCCCACGCTTGATGAGAAGCATATCGCCTCTATTCGCAGCGCGCCAAACTGGCGTGCGAGGTTTCCGTTGTAGTCTTTTTACTATGGAACTTTAAGCGGTGGCCCCAATATTTTATTTTTGAATAGTTTGAAGTAAAGACCAACGTATGCTTCTCGTTTTGCACTTTACGAATTCAGGTAATATTTTCGGAGTTACAACAGTCTAAAAAACCCGTTTTTGGCCATTTTGAGAGGCCCGAATATCATGTTTCTAACAAGCGTGCTGCATTTTTGAAAAAATAGAAGCATAGTTTCAAGTGTGTGTTCTTTTCGTAGGTAAACATAATATGAGTAACTTAAGCGGTTTCGCGTAAAAATGTATGCGCGTGACACACTGCAACGCCATCCATGCGCCAGTCGAGGACTCCTCTTAAGGGCGCTATTTACCTCAGAGTACTGTCAAGAGAAAGGGGAGGAATTTACTGGTTGAATTATATTCGACGGGGCTTAGTCACCTGGCAACCTACTCATACGCCAACATTGACTTTTTTGTTCATCTCGGTGTGGTTCATCGTGCTGTAGGATGCATAAGGCTTTCCCCTCCCCCATAAACCCTTATAAGCTATGAACAGCTAATTATTTACATGACCGGAAAATACTCGAAAACACTAATTCATAAACCCCTTCCCTTGTTTTTATTTACTTAGCAATATTCTGCTCTATTCACCGCAGAAAAAGGGTTCCTGTCCGAAAGCGATATAATGGAAGATGCTTCAGCAATGGCGAATCTAATTTAACATGTAACTCCCTATCCGCGCTCGCGTCAAGGCTCCGAGGAAGGTGTCGCTCGTAAGAGGTCGTGTCAGTGTTTCAGGCGCTTGTATGCAACCCGCATTAACCCCATATAAATCAAGACTAATTTTACGGTCACTACAGCAATACGAGTATTACACAGATTGACGTTATCTTTGAGCTTTATCAAAGGCACAGTAGTTCTTATTTTCGCTGCGTCCTTCAAAATCAAGTGTAACAAACGGTTACATTATCAACGTGATACGAAAAAAAAAATGCTTTGTAAAATTTGCAGCAAACATTCTTTGTACTTGACTTCGGCAAACGCATCGACAATAAGAACGACTGTGTCTATTATAAAGCGCGAAGATAATGTTGATATGTGTAATACTCTTATTGCAATAACGAACGTAAAATTAGCCTTTGTTTATATGGTGTTGAAGCGGGTTGCATGCTTGCGCCTGAAACATTGACACGACCTCCTAAGGGCGCGGCTACTATAATTTTATTTTATTTTTTATTTGTACCATGTATTTTTTTTCTTATTTTAGACACGAAATGTAACTAAATTTGGCTCTTATGAATTATTTTTATCGCTCATAGTTTTCGCGTAATGGCTTGTTAAAGTCATATTTTGAACGTTTCTGTTTTAACGACTACACTTAAACCAACTGATATAGATTGCAGACTACAATGTCATGCTCATAAAAATAAAGAATAAAAATTATTTTAATTAAAAAAATGCTGAAGCTGAAAATAAAAATTTAAAAAACTGCAATATATTTTTTAAATACAAATTATTTTTATTCTTTAATTTTATGAGCATGTCATCGTAGTCTGTAATGTCTTTATCCACTGTGATTTTTTTGAGTTTGGCATATCTGTTGGTTTTGGTGTAGTCGTTAAAACGGAAACATGAAAAATATGATTTAACAAGCCATTACGCGAAAACTATGAGAGATATAAAAATTTCATAAGAGCCCAATTTAGTCACAATTTGTGTCTAAAACAAGAAAAAATATCTGCTACAAATAAAAAAAAATTGGTGATGAAAATTGAGGCAAACCGCGCCCTTACGAGAAATAGGACCGTATACAGCAGGCGCTAGATGCCGTGACAGGTACGGAAACAGGTAGGCGATAAGAGCGATACTGGCTAGTGTTTCAACAACCGTGTGACCTTTATGCACGGAGCGAAAAAACGGCTTGCACTGTTTCAGTAGTTGACTTTTTCTTATGGTACTTTGAAAGGGACCCTTATTTTTTTATTTATAGAAACTGCAAAGTTAAGTCCAGCGCGTGCTTCTGTATTTTCGTTTTACGATTCCCATTTTTATTTTTACGTGACAACAGTCTGAAGAAAAGTAGTTTTTTTTTTTTTTTTTGAAATTTTGAGGAGTCTGGAAACCATGTTTCTAAGCATGTTATCTAATAAAAAAATAGAGAAGTTATACTCTGTTTCATATAAGTTTGGATTAATCTGACAGCAACTTATGGGCAATAATTTTCAGTATTTTGTGATTTGTTGCACATTGCAAGACATTTTTAGCTTTAAAATAAACCTGAGATGTCCATTTCAGCATTTGTACTGCAAAGTTTGTCTTGTGTAGTGACACAAATAACAAAACATTGCAAGTTATTGTTCATGAGTTTCTGTCAGATTTATCCAATCTTATATGAAATGGAGTATAGTTCTAAGCGTGTTTTTTTTCGTAGATAATATCGAACACACGTTTTTAGTAGTATCGTTTAGAAAAACTTTCTCCTAACATTCTGCAACGCAGTTTATGCGTGAGCTCGTCTAGGGCTCTTAACATTTCGTTGACAACAAGATGATAAAAGACAGAATCAGTCGCTCAGAGATGGAAGGGTATAGATCGACTCTGCCATATCCTGTGTGTGTGAGGGATTTTGGTCACCTCTTTACATCGAGGTTTTTAGCGAGGGCGAGGGGAGGCGTGAGGTAGATGCGGTGCTGAAACGAAGGGGCGGAGGAAGCGAGAGATCCCCGAGAAAATCCGCCGCTGTCCCGCTTTATCCTGCAGTGAAGAATCATCCTTACCTCTGACCGTGTCTAAATTCACCCAAAGAGCGCTCTTTCGTGCTCTTTCTGTCGCAAATACGACACAACTACGTAAGGGAGAGTACTCTCTGCCTGTCTCAATTGTTCGCCGAGAGTACGAAACAGCGAGAGAACGAAGTTGTATACTCGCTCTCGCTCTCTCGTGCTCTCTAGTGTACGCCATCTTGATCACAACTATAGTTTGAGGTTAAAGAAGTAACGTTCGTCACTTATTGCAAATATTTAAATATTTATACATAAATAGTTATTTCCAGTGAACAGTTGCTCATGGCGAGAAATTAAGTTAACATTTTCGGCCCTAATATGCATTTAAATACATAAAATAAAAAACTTTGGAAATGCCAACGAACAGCTATTCCCCACTCGAAATACAACGAAGTTTAAAAATTATTATTTGAATTACCCATTAACGAATTTAATGTAATTATAACTTGTATTTAAAAACTTTACTCACTTATAACCTTTGCATCTTTTGTTTACATATACGAGAGAGCATCGTCTTACTGGAGAGAGCGAGAGCGCCAGAGAGCAAACAAGAGTTCTCTCTTGTTAATAAGCGAAAGAGTACTCACTCAATAGGGTACTCTTTGAATTTAAACACGGCCTTGTGTGATCACTGAAAATTGAAATCAAGATGGCCGGATTAGGAATTAATCTAACTAGAGACACATTTACAGTCGACTGGCTGTGCAAGGCATGCTTTGCTATGCGTTTTTCTCTAATGTTTTTCACTATAATTTTGGGCGCGCCGTTCTTAAACACCTACCCCGTTTTGCGCTCCCACCCCAACATTTATTTTAGCAGAAACATTCGCGAGCGCACGTAGAACAACACACTAAAGTTTAATCGCAGTAGAATGGATGGTATATTTGTACATAATGAACAAGGGCGCTCGAACGTATTTGAGTTGAGGATGTACAAGATGTCGAGGACCATAACATTTTTTCAAGATTGGGGAGGGAAAGATTTAAGGGCGCTGTCTACCGCAATTTTCATCACCATTATTTTATTTTTTATTTGTACCAGATATTTTTTTCTTATTTTAGACACAAAATGTGACTAAATTTGGCTCTTATGAAATTTTTTTATCTCTCATAGTTTTCGCGTAGTGGCTTGTTAAAGTCATATTTTGCGTGTTTCCGTTTTAACGACCACACTAAAACCAACTGACATACCAAACTTCACAGTGGATGAAGACATTGCAGGCTACAATGACATGCTCATAAAATTAAAAAAAAATAAAAATTATTTGTATTTTTAAAAAATATACTGAATTTTTAAAATTGTTGTTTTCAGTTTCAGCATTTCTTTTTTAATTCAAATAATTTTTATTCTTTAATTTTATGAGCATGTCATTGTAGCCTGTAATGTCTTTATCTAATGTGATTTCTTTCAGTTTGGTATATCAGTTGGTTTTAGTGTGGTCGTCAAAACGGAAACACGCAAAATATGACTTTAACAAGTCATCACGCGAAAACTATGAGAGATAAAAAAGTTTCATAAGAATCAAATTCAGTCACATTTTGTGTCTAAAATAAGAAAAAAAATATGTAGTTAAATAAAAAATAAAATAATGATAATGAAAATTGCGGTAGACCGCGCCCTTAACATAATTGTTTTGGCCCCGGGGCAGTAACCAGAAGTGGTGGGCTCGCTTTAGTTTTTAGGTGCAAAATGGTGGTATTCAAGCAGTTCTAAAACCTAGATATACAGTACACAGTCGGCAGAAATCTTACTTCTTTTAAATGTGTGATTTATGATTTTATGCCATGAAGTTAAAAAAAAATCTTAAGTGTTATTAGTGTGTACAGCATTTGTGTCCAAATGTATTTACATCAATTTATATAGTAATAATTTTGTGAGTTTGCCAGTCACGGAAACTAATGACGTAATCAGAAAAAAATGTTCGTGTAACCCATCACTCCCATTATTCTACATGCACTAAAATCACGGGTTACGTAATAATTTAACAATTTGGCAAATATTTGAACATTTGAATTTATACGCAAATTTTGTTCAAATTTGTGCAATAATGTACATAATTCAGTTTCATATTCTGTAATTTCCTAAATTCACTTATTAATATCTCTAAAAACATATTATTCAATTAAGAAAGTAATTAAGTCTAAATTAATCATAACTACAAAATTTAAATTGTATTGGTGTGCACGAAGATGTTCGAGAAAGAAATCAAACGTTAAAATACTGATTTTGAAAATGTTTAAAAACTATTTGTATTGACTGAAAATATAACTTATAAATTTTAATAATCCTTCTTTGATATTTATACCTGGCTACCGAATCCGTAATCTCTGTTGGACTAAGTAGTGGAAGAAAATATGTTAAATGTGTTTTCTGTTATTCCTCCATACGTAGCAAACTCTTCAAGACGTATAGTTTGTTTTTGCTTCAAAATGATGATTACGTAAATGCTCGTAAATTAGTTACAGAATTTTTCTAAATTCGACTCCCATGAGATTGACAGGGAGAAAAAGTTGCTTATATGAATCGTGTACGTAGCTGGAGCGGACTGCGCTACACTTGTGATTTTTATATCACTTGGATTCTTACACAAATTTTGAAGATGGGATTTCAAGACGTTTCGAAATTCGATACTTTAGGGAGTGAAAATACGTGAAATGACGTGAAAAAAGTTTTCGATTATTCCTCCATATATACTAAACCATTTGAGATATCTATGTGATTTTGGCCTCAGGATTGTGATGCTTACGGAAATACCCAAAATACTATTTCATGATGTTGCCAAATTTGACCCCAAAAGGTCAAATTAAAAAAAATTGTAAAATGTGTTTTCGATTCATAAATGACGTATATCGTCATCGACATAGTTAAATTTTAGATATGGATGTCATTTTATCTTAAGAACGATGTTACTTGAATGCTTGGAAAGTGGTATTACGATTTTTTTATATTCGACACATACGGAGGTGAAAAATGGTGTAAGAGAGAAAAATTGTTGTCAGTGAATCGTTGATATATCTTGGACGTAGCGTGCTATCGTGGTTTTTAAAGTCTATGAGAAACACATACAATATTCTAACATTTTGTTCAAGGGATTTTCTAACTGTGCAGTGAAAAGACGCGGAGGGTGTTTTTTTTAAATATCCTCGATCGATATAGTTCGAATAATTCGATATATATATATATATATATATATATATATATATATATATATATATAGAGAGAGAGAGAGAGAGAGAGAGAGAGAGAGAGAGAGAGGTAAGTGGGCTTTACGTTCCGTCGACAGGGAGGTCATTGCAGACTGTGACACATGACTTGGTTCAATGACGGGAGTTAGGAGAGGAGTCGGCCATGGCCTTTGCTAAGGAAACATCCCAGCATTCGCCTGGAGCGATTTCGGGAAATCATGGAAAACTGAAATCAGGATGACCGATTCGATACCCATGTCCTCCTTAATGCGAGTCCCATTTTTTGGGGGAAAAAAGGGGGGGATTACAATGAACCCCTACACCCCCCCCCCCTCGGTTCTACGCGCCACTGTTAATGAATATGTAAGTTCCAATATCAAAGTGTAAATCAGGCGATGTTCGTTAATTCCTGTGAGTTAGTGAATGATTTGTACGTTGCGAATTAAGAGATAGTTAAAAAAAATGTTTACACAGTTACGTAGGCTACTGGAATAAATGAAAATGACGCGATACCAGAGATTCTGTGGCGGCAGGGTTGAGAGGATTTTAGAGGGCTACAGAAATATTTTGAGTGAAAGCGAGCTCACGGTTGCGTATGTGTACGCGAGTTTTCTTGTTTACCACGAGGTAAACACTTTCGACGGCCGGAGGCGCTGAAATGTTGGGATACAAGGCTATGTTGTGAAGGAGGGGAGGGGGAGGATAAGGGGGTGAGCAGCAGTTTTTGCTAGGTTTGTTGTTCGGAACCCCCCTCCCCCCCCAAGCCTACACGACGACTTCCCCACCGATAACCCGGCTCACAATTGTTTCCCTTGCAACCCCGCGGCTAGAGAAGTGGTTCAAAACTCGCTCAGTTTGTTGTACAAGAATTACTGCTCGCGGCTGGGCGAGCGCGAAACACCTTGTACGCGTTTGAGAAGAAGGACAGTTTCTGAAGGAAAAAAATTGTTTAGTTATGTATCGAAATAAAAAAAAGGGGGGGGGGGTTAATCACGAGTAAAAAAAAAACAATGTACACTGTAAAAATATACCTTTAAAATTCCTTGAAACATACAGGAAAGTGAGGACGCAAGATTCCCCCCCCTTTTTTTTTAAAGGATATTTGAAGGATAAAACTGTAGTTGACTCATACAGGGGACAACCACGAGTTCAAACCCAATGTACATTATAAAAAATGGTCCTTGAAACAGACTGGAAGTGAAGACGTTACATTTCTTCCCCCCCCCCTCTTTTCGGTGGCTTGATGAAGTATTTAGCTTTTTTCATGCAGGAGGCAAGCAATAATTCAAACCCCATGTACGCTGCAAGGGGAACGTTAACTAGAAAAGTATTCCTTGGAGCACATAGGAAGTGATGACATCCCCCCCCCTTATTTTTAGAGATCTGAAGAAAAGAAAATTGGCTTGTTCACGCAGGAGGCAAGCAAGAGTTTAAACCTCACGTACACTGTAAAAATATATACAGATAAAATTGCCTTAGAACAGACAGGAAGTGGGAACGTAATCGACAATGACATCTAGTAGGAACCATTCCTCATACTGTGTTTTATATTAACCTTTATTTTACTTATTTTCTTTGCTATCCGCGGATTTAATTTTCTAACCTCTGCATTGTTTTCCACAGCTATCGGGTTGCCTTGTCCCGAGTCTCCCTTCGACAGTTTTAATCTATCGCTGTGTACATTTACTTTACGTTTATCTAACTCAATCTCATACGTAGTTTTACCTAACTTATGCAATACTCTATGAGGTCC
>PNEQ01005748.1:0-14586 GCA_003012365.1 Medauroidea extradentata
GCTCGCAGGAGAGGAGTGACGATAGCCCTCTCCCTGAGCGCGCCCAAAGGCGAGTGTGAGAAATTGTGAAGCGCGGTGACTTATATAGGGAGTCCACGCATTCTCGGCGTGTTCATGGAAGGCATACGAAGCACATCTGACCATTCAAATTAATATTATTAACATGGCGATTTTCGATATCACTGGAACAGCCTTAAGCGGTGACCATATAATTTAACGGTGGAAAGTCTGCAACTAAGTTCAGTGCAGGTCGCAATCTGAGTTTCACGTACATCCGGTTAGTACATTTTGAAGTACGGAAGTCTGAAAAGGCCGGTTTTAGCCATGTTGGAGGGCTTAGAAACAATGTTTTAATGAGCGTGGCGTCTTAACAATGAGGTTCCGACCTTGTCTGAAGTTTTGTTTTCTTTTCGTAAGTTGGCACAACGGGCACACATGGAATACTTTCGTAGAAAAAAAATCTGTTTACGAACGCACACGGCAACGCATTTGAAGCGTGGGGTAGGCGGCCAATAATAATTCGTCATTATTTCCCGTAGTTTCAGTCATTCGTCAGTTTAGTCATTCGTGTCGTCTCTTGTGCTAAATCTTAAATTTACTTCTACAGATACGATTTTAAAATACATTATAGTAGCATACAAATAAAAGTTTATACCGAACAGATATGGAAAGAACACGTCGTCAACAAAACACTCAAAACATTGAGTTGTAGCAAGTGAGAGGGTGCGAGATATTTTGGTTCCTATCTACCTGCGCTTGAAACGCATTGCAGACAGGTACAAGTAATCATATTTGAAATTAACATCTCCACGTGAATTACGTTTGTACAACTATGAAAAGAAAACACGTTTCAAACAATGTTTCTATCAATTTAAAAGTTAGGATCGCTAATTTGAAACACTATTTTCAAGACACTCAAATGACTAAAAACACAGTAACATAAATATGCGCTGTAATTTGAAACATAAGTATCGCAAATAAAACATGGTCATCGCTTCAAGTCCTATAGGGAAATGCGTAATAGTACAACTCTGCGTGCCAGTTTCTGGGTTTGCGTGTAGAGGCGATAACGCATTACATACGCCGACCAACGTCACTCTTAACGCTCCGTCAGTTTTGTACCTCACATACACCAACGCAGCCTACCTAGATAAGATCCTTAACATCGAGGTCTTCAGCGCTGGCGAGAAGTGAAATGAGGCGAGTATGGAGCAGCGCCGGAATGAAAGGGCGGGGAAACGGGAAATCCCAGAGAAAACCCGCCGACCAACGGCATCGCCCGGCGAGATTTCCACGTGCGAAAATCCGGGGACCGACCCAGCCGGGAATCGAACCCGGATTGCCTTAGTGGGAGGCGAGAGGTCTGGCCCCTCGACCACCGCGGCAAAAACCCGCCGACCAACGGCATCGCCCGGTGAGATTTCCACGTGCGAAAATTCGAGGACCGATCCCGTCGGGAATCGAACCCGGATTGCCTTGGCAGGAGGCGAGAGGTCTGGCCCCTCGACCACCGCGGCAAAAACCCGCCGACCAACGGCATCGCCCGGTGAGATTTCCACGTGCGAAAATTCGAGGACCGATCCCGTCGGGAATCGAACCCGGATTGCCTTGGCAGGAGGCGAGAGGTCTAGCCCCTCGAACACCGCGGCAAAAACCCGCCGACCAACGGCATCGTCCGGCGAGATTTCCACGTGCGAAAATTCGAGGACCGATCCCGTCGGGAATCGAACCCGGATCGCCTTGTTAGGAGGCGAATGGTTTGGCCGCAAGTAACAACCATTCATTCCGTGTTTGCAGTGTAATCACAGGATTGTATACTTCTTTTATTTCATTTTTATTATGAATATGCGGAAGTTGGCCCATGTGTCCTGATGACGGTATAAATTTTAATAAACCAACAGACATCGTTTTGAAGAAGGAAAAAAGGTTCACCTCGTAATATTTCAAGATATCAGGAATAACGCCTCTTTCTTGACTAGTCTATTTCCAGCTTGTATCGCCTCTTCATCTTGACTGATCAGTTCGAAGGGAACGGTGACTTCCTAGGTGACAAAGGTGACGCGGAGTAATGACAGCAACGAGGGTTGCCTGCGCCTTACACAACACTGCACTTACAGATATTCGGAAGTTTATACTAAAGAAACGCTGCTCCTTTTTTTTTTTACTTATTTTTTTTCTTTCGTCCTTCAAGTTTATGAGATCCGTCGCAGCTAGCCCGTAGGCGAGTCGATCCATCTCTCTTTGTGCTAACCCTCTTTCTTTGCCTCTCTTTCTCTGCGACGGCACTTGCCTTTTCAGAGCCCCGCCTTCCCCTCTCAGCAGCTGGGGCGAGTTATCAAATAAGAGATGTGTCAACCGCAGACCTGCCCCAGGGCGACGAGCTCAGCTGGGCAGGGACAAACTGTGTGTGCAACCTGCACAGTTAATACACGATACAGCGAGGGTGACGTCACTAATACCTTATACATGCTCTCCGCTCTTTCGTACTATTTACACATGTTTTACTGGCGCTAAGACGCAATTGTGGCTTTAATTGGGAACTGTGGTACGCTCACCTAAATGTGTGTGTGTGTTGTGTGTGTATGCGCGAGTATGACAAGTAACAAAAATATGTACACAAAATATACCCCTGAGTATGCCATATCAGTAGTTTTAACTACCAGAGCTCTGCTGTTAAATTGCATAATTGTTTATTGTTTGGTATAAACTGAAAATAAAACCTAGTTGATTATAGGTACGTTATCTACGTGTATATATATTATATATATACATACATACATACACACACATACATATATATATACAATATTGTATATGTGTGTTTATCAGGCTGCTTATTTTTTTGTAGGAATAACGTATATCCACGAATATATGTTTCAAGCATTGCGAGATGATTCCTTGTAAAAAAAATTGAGGTAAAGATATGTAATGAAATTTTTAGGCTGGCGCAGATCTTAAGAGAGAAATTGGCGATTGAAATTTGGCTTTGAAAAACATTTGTTGCAATAACTTAAAGTAAGACTAAATAAATAATGAACCTCCACGCACGGTTCAATAACAACAAGAACTGCAATTTGTGAAAAAAAAAAAAAAAAAAAATTGTTTCGGTTTTCCTTTGAACTCATTTGGCACAGAATGTTTTACCGTTGTATTCTTGGCTGTTTAATGACAAAGTTTGTAGCGCGAGGCTCCAATGAACAAAAAAGGACGTTTCGTCACAACATCCTCAAGTGAACAGTTTTCGAGAAAAAGAAGGTATTAAAAGTGTAACCTTACACATAGGCAACACGCGATACATAGGATGCTCAAGAAACCCCACTACATAATGAAGGGAAAGGTGTTCGAAACTTTTTTTTTTCACACATGGCAGATATTACTAAACCGCTCACGGAAATTCATTATTTACTTTTTCTTATTTTTGTTTATTTTAATAACTTTTTCTTATATAAATATTCAATCGAAAATTCTACCCTAAGATTTGCGCCAGGCAAAAATTTTCATTATAAAGCTTTAATTTTTTTACAAGGAATCATCTCGCAAATTATTAATATACTTTTATTAACACTTACATGTTTAACCAACGTTAAGATGCATTGTCTTTCAGTGAAACCTGTGACACGCTCTTCTAAATGTGTGTGTGGTAACAATGAACAAAAATGCATCAGTAAAATATACCATAAAGTAGGACATATCAATATATTTAGTATGAGAGCTCCGTTTGATTGAAGAAAAAAAATCGGTAAGTACTGAAAAAAAAATAGTAGTTGATTGGAAGTACGTAACCTTGCATATACACAGCATGTATATTAATGTGTGTGTGTGTGTGAGAGAGAGAGAGAGAGAGAGAGAGAGAGAGAGAGAGAGAGAGAGAGAATATGGAAAAATATCTTCTTATAAGGATTCCTATATTCACTTCCAAGACAAAAATATGAAAACAACTGGTTGGTAAAAAAAATTCGTTAAGACATTGCCTGCATTTGTTTTCTGGCAGAAATATTAGATTATACTGTGTAATAGTTGTGGTGAGTTCTTCTTCGATAAATTAACATTAACAGGCTCACTGCAATAATTCAAGTTAGTTTACGATCACCATCAGATCACGTAGTGGTACAAGAAATAATTTCTAATCGTCCGCACATGTTTTACACGAGTCGTCACAGTGACAATTGTGAACACACATTTCAGCGTACAGTCAAATATTGAACAGTCCTATGGCGCACACATCTGAAATATGCATCTCGGTTAGGTCTAATAACACTTCCCGAGCACGGTAGCAACGTTATCGACAAATTGTGACGCTAGATTCCTTTGACACCTTCAGAGGCTTGCATTTCTCGTATGTTTTACGGAAAGATAATAAAACCTTCACCACAAACCAGAGGCGAAAGACTGCACATACTTTTACATTCCAAAATTCGTTTCGGCGACTGAAAATTTTACGTAATTTACTCCATCCCCTTTTGTGGTAGCAGTAGAGAAATGTGTTTTACTGTAAAGAATTTAATGTCTAACGTTACGTGGGCGATAGTATTATTTTTGTTTTCAACCAAAATCATTATTCTATGGAGTTATGAAAAGCAGTAAATAAATGGTGGCTAAGCCAAATAAATCGTACTAACCTTCACATTATTACATTGGCAGCGATCGGAAGAGTGGGAGAATTTTATCCGCAGGAAGAGGCAGTGGCGTCGTATGTCCTTGTTTTGTCAGCACGTAGCATCGGGAGTGATGCGTTGTAACCTGGTCGGCGGAGGGAATCAGGTATGTCTTTGGGTGAATGATTGCGATTTCAATAATAATAATTCTGAGCCGCTTGCCAACAAGTAAGAAATACTATGAGTATATATTTGATGTTGGAGTTATATTTGTGTTTGCTAGTGCCAACATTACAGGACGGCTAATATTTCAGCTTACTTTGAGAGAGCACTATGTCTACTTACCGTTCCTGTGAATAGTTTTGCGTAAACGTTCAATATAATTGGAAGTGCTGATACACATGTCAGTTTGTACGGCCTGACTACCCTATTCCCCCGTCGGTCTGGATTGGTTAGCTTAACGTAAACTCTTTGAAATTATTGTACGGCACGTTAAGAAAGTTCAATACACTGGATCAAAGTTGAATGGCTGTTCACTTTATTTTGCTTTCCGATATGGAGATAGTTCCCTGCAGCGGTAATGTGCTAGGGGATAAACAACCTCCCGTCAGTATGTTCAGACAGGAGCCTGTATATCTTGCTGTCCCGGTATCACAGATACGTGTAGGGAGTAGAAAATGTGGTCATTGTTGAGGTGAACCAGGCCACAATACAATCTTGTACACATAGCTGCCTGTACTCTTATCCTCGGCGTAGGAGGAGACCAAGATCACTGTATTGTCAGTGACTGATACTTCCTGAAAAATATTCACCTTTTTCCCTTCCTTTATCAGGTTACCAACGACAGCCTTTTCATCTCACTCTCGATATATTGTCTTTGTTTCCGATTAAAAGTGGCTATTCAAGGAACATGTAAAATAACTAAGCTTTTTAATGAAAACTGATACGTTTTAATTTAAGCTGCATGCAATTCTTTAAAACGGAATTGTTACGTAGACCTACACATTGCACGAAAATTCCGGAGGACCTTAATTATACGTGAAATTAAAAAATAAACGACATGAATCTTTATTCCAATGATTTGTTTACATAAAACCAAAGAGAAAATAATAAAAACAAGCATATTCCCACACAACAACTACCATGGTGCGTCCATCTTGAGGACTACTTAATTTTTTTTCTTTTTACTTAAGTAAATAAAAGTTTGCACGCCTAAGTTCAATAGTGGCGGCTGTCAATACTATAACAAAAATATATTATTGGTTCGATAATTGTTTGGGATGTATGGAAGAAGGGTGAATTAATTTACAAATCTATATAAACCGCTTGTATAATATTCATTTAGAACAAACTCATACTCCGAGAAAAAAGAGAGAGAGAGAGAGAGAGAGAGAGAGAGGATTAAAAGAGAGAGATGGGCGAAATGGCCATCACAGAAGAGCGGAAGTCCTAAATGCTGGTAACACGCACTCACTTTGAACATTTTGCAACAGGCAGCTTTAATGAGCTGATGCAGATTCCGACAGTAAATTCCCCGGCGCTGTCTCTGCGAGTGTTCTAGCGGAACTTCCTGTCAAGAGTTATATTTCAACGCTACGTTCGTACATCGCGCTCTAGGCGGTCTTTATGCCGCCGACATTTAATTACGAAACTTTGAAATGCGAGATGTTTGTACTGGCTCGCGCAAAAACCATTCATATTTAACTCTTCAGCTTCGTTCTAACAAGAGAGCCGCGGAGAAAATTACACGAATTTGCCATGGGCGACTGCATAACAAGTAATTATTTGGCGATTAAACTAATCACATTACCAAGAACATAAATTTTACAAATTACAGAATTTCGAAGGTCGTTTAACTTAATGCCTATTTTTTGCTACACGGTGTAAGGTTTTTAGGCAGTTGTTCCTTTACCATACTGTTTTAAACACGTAAAAATAATATATTAAAGGAATTGAAACATTTTATTTCTTAATTCGTACAATAAGTTACGTGTTATTATTCGTAGTAAGAATTTGCCATGAATGGTGCAAGGTTCATAACATAAGAGATAGCGAACTGTACTTCGAAGCAGACAGACACCTATCAGCGTTACTGACTAGTGTTTTATGTCTTCACGAACCTTATATCTTCACCTTATGCATGGACGATCTCATTTCCTTTTTTCTACGAACGGCTTCGTTTTATAATAGCAACGAAACATGGACCAAGTATCCCAACAATATTTACGTTTAGGTACGAAAATATAGGCATAATTATTTAAATGATCATTTAAACACGCCATTGAATGAAAATCCTTGTAACCATAACTATTAATAAAATGGTAGTTAAAACAACTAAAAATAAAAAATCGCTGAACACCTAAATCCTAGCCACGGACTTTCATTGAACCGATAATTTCATTCACAAAAAAAATATATATCAGAATCTGTTTAGTCTCGTTACATAGTATTGGAAATAATAATATTAGGTAAGATAATAGCTCTGTAGGTTTTCCAAATTCATCACTGTGTTTAAAAACAAATAAAATCATACAAACTAATTCATATCTACGAACTAAATGTGTGTCGTCATTATCTCATTTACTCTCTCACTCTCTTCTCACACATATAACGCAAAGCCCGACCCGCTGGAACTCCTCCCCCCCTCCCCCAACACTAACACAAATATACAACTTGAAATTATAAAGGCTTACCCAGCACTGACATTTTCAAACGTAAACAGTAAAGAAATAATCAACATACATTTCTGTTACTTATTTACTACGTTTTTTATCCCCCCACAAATCTTCTGTAGTAAAACATTTAGAACTACTTTCAACATGTCCAAAATAACGTCTAATTTTGCGTGCACTTGCCAACGGAGAATGAAAATTATTTAATATGTTATTTGTCACAATTTTGTTAGTTATAACATAAAAAATAAACAAAGGGGAATATAAACATGACAACGGTTCAATGTTTTTTCTCAGTGCGGTGCCGATGGGTTTGTTGGTTAACTGACCAAGCGAATATTGGAGTGGTTCCTAAATACTGGCCACTGCCGATTCTCTGCGTATTTTCGATTCTAAGAGCTACTAGTTCATTTCATGAAGATATCGCGGCAGAAGATATCGCGAAAGAAAATATTTTGAAACCTATGTTACTACTTAACTGTATAATTAAAAACTAATTCGAAATGAGAAATAACCCAATTGTAATACTGGTCGGTTGGAGGAGCGGGAGAAAAAGGTTAACTATTTATTTTAACCGGGCTGACATAACATTTCTAAAAAGTAAATAGTAAAACGATGTTTACTGGAAATATGCCAGAACATAAATTTAAAATTTCGAGGGGGGTCAACTACGCAGTAACGTAAATTATGCAATTTAACTTCAACAAATTTTATTAGTTTGTACATGCTACAAACACAATGATCTGTCGCAAGAGAAACGTATTCCGTTACACACTGCAGTAGTATTTGATTATTAATCACACGAAAATAACACATATTTTTGGCGACGAAAAACGAGATAAACCAACATACGCGTTTCGCGAGCATGTATATGAAGTGAAGTTTAAAACACGTGTCAAGTTTATTATTTTGAAACTACGGCGAATGTGCATAATATTTTATTTGTAATCCTACACACGGTTTGCACCTGATTGTAAACGAATGTTTGATATCAGTTTAAATTAAACACGAGGAAAACCTTCGAAACAAGAGAACAAGTGAAACACGTGTCATGAATTTTCGTTTCGTGTTGCACTTTATTTTATTTCATTTATGCAATAAAAGAGCAACACAAAATATACTTCAGTGAAATCATAACACATATAATTTATAAACTAAATGCAAATATGACATAAAAATGTTACAATTAATAATATTTTTACATTAAACATTTTTAACATGCTCCAGGCTTTATGCCCGTCGAATATAAAATTATTACAAAGTACTGAACAATTTGTTACTATCCTTGCACCGTTAAATAAATTAAAGTTACGTACCGAAAGTCAGTAGCGGAGAAAAGTTTATAAATATATGATTTAACGCGCCAGTACTTTTAAAGGCATATGATGTACGTGATTGGGAAATCGAAATGATATTTGCTGTTTACAGCAATTCGAGCTCCGATCCGCTGTGATATTAGCATTACAAATTGGGAATGTGGTCAGGGTATTAAACCAATTGTTTCCAATCATACTGAACTGAAGGAATTAGCAAGCCCATTGGTTTAAATTTTTCATTTCATATGCGCGCTTGCAAAGGTTAAGATCTTATATAGGCGAATAAACGAGCATATCTTTTTATAATGTATCGATATCACTGAAGAATAACTAATACACAAGCCTCTATTTTATAGTGTTTACTATTTTGTTTAATAGGTTGTTTGTTCACAATCAAGTCAGCACTTTTGAAGACCGTTCTATCTAGAATAATATTTAATAAACAATTTTTACTTTGGCTGCATTTGTTAACATTTGACTATAGCATAATCTGTACACATCTGTTATTGCTTGTAGTGCTATGTTTTAATTAAACAGTAGCAGAAAAATACTAATTGACTGCCAAGGAAAATATACCCACAGCAAAAATGTCTGGAATTCATTATTAATTGACTGGCACACCCGGCTAAATAGTGCTTCAGTAACAGCATGGGCTTCGTAAAATGCTTATCAGGTGGGAAGGGGAACGCCCCGTTTCAATAACACTCATTTTCCATTAGTTTTGTTCTTTATTGCGTAAGTTGTTGCAAAACGTAATATACGATGTGATATTCTTACTGAATGGGTTACCGTAATTTAGAACTTTCATTATTAGTGTCGGTATTAATATTACTTGCATGAAATTTAACGTGGAGAAAAAGTTTTGTTAAAATAATTTAACACTTTAACAGTAGCAGTCACTGTGCAATATGATACGCAACATTTATGAATCCACTTTAAATTAGAAAAATGGCTTTTAGTAGACTACCTATCATAAACAATGCTATCTAACAACCACGAAAAATTACGCTATCTTGTGTTCGGTAGCTTACTGTGAATTAAATATAACCATCCATTTTTTATTTGATTTAGCACCTAGACTACAACTAACTGTTTGTTACGAGCTGAAATCTATGGGTCAATTATTTTCTTCTATAAGATACTTTAACTTTTTTGTAATTTATTGACGCAACCAGAGCAAGTAAAATTTTTACTCAGAACGTTCAGAAACAGTCAAAGAGTAAATTTTACTCGCGAAGTAACGTTTTGAAATGCAGTCCTAGGACACAAAACTGTGTTACGTCATGCACGGGCAAACACAAAAATGCAAATGAAATCTTTTATCAAATACTACAGTTTCCAAGAGAAAATTATGGCGCAGAAAAAAATAATGCGACCGGTTCTGCGTATATTCAATATGTGTTTATGAAAAATCATTCGGCTTACAATATAAGCCTTGCAAACTTATACTCCCACCCACAAGTCATTTTCAAATAGACCAAAGTTTTTGCAGTTGGCTTGAAAGTGGCGGGTACGAAGCGGCGCTTAGACATACCACAACACTATCGTCATTCCGTGAACGTAGATAAATTACACAACTTATTACTAGAGTAGGGGAGACAGGGGCTAGTTTTCACACAGGTTGTTGTCACAAAGTTAATTTCTCCGTTGCTATGGAGCGCAGAAGCAGTCAGGCTCACTATTGCAGTTCCGACGCCATCCACAGTTAATTTGTTGTTGTTGGAACGAATATGACACGATTCGTTTGGTAGCTGGCAGTGGTTTTTCATAAAGTCAGTCAGTGAGTAAAATTTGTAAACGTAAGTTATTGTTTGTTATTTTTACTGTTGCGTGCTAGTTTAGAATAATTAGTGTTGTTAACTGAATTCTGTTTGTCACGGGTTTCAATATTTTTCGTCACGTTAGAGAGTTATTTAGGCCATACAATTTTTTACACCATAAAATGGCGGGACGGGGAAGGTTGTCTCAATTAGGAAGAGGATGGTTGTCACGTTTGATAACCAACCCCATGAAAGTTTAGTTCTTTCTCTGCAGATTCTGGAATACGAAAAATGATCCGGACCTTCACGAGAAAAAAAAAACGTGCAAACTGGAGGCATCTTCCCAAACCTAACATAACTTTTTTGTGAAAGTGATTTTTTACACCACGAAGCTGTACTCTCAGTGACGTGAAATGTGTTTTAAAATGTGACGACACTAATCACCTTTGAAGTATACAAATTTCGTTCCACATGGAACATTACTTTATTTACCACCAGTAAATATTTAGTTCAAGGTAGAGTACAGCCCAATTTTCTTTAAAAATTCATAACTTTCAGACGGTTGCGAAACGGATTATACAATTTTGGTTTATTTGGTAGGTCTTGGGCCCCTCTATCACCCGTCTCTTTGTTGACGTCTACTCCAGGAACACCCTATATTAGTACTCTATTTGCCATTATTTCTGTTGAAGTAAAACTCAATCCTTAAACAAAAATATCTCGATTTTGCAAGTCATAACAAGTGATACGTGATTGTTATCTATTGAAGTTAAGTCACAAATAATTAATCCTTAATGTATTTTACGTTTATTTCATGAAATATTTCCGTATTTTTATCTATTTTTAAGACTTTGTTTTAGGTGCTTGCATGCTTGTCGGGCATTAAAAGTTGTTGGGACAACCGACCCCGATACTTGAAACAACCATCCACAGAACGGAATTGGAAGTCGCACACTGCAAACATTTTTTTTTTTATGAAATTTTAGAAGTCTTAGAAGTTTCAGAGATATATGCTTCTTTTTCATAATCTGCGCGAAACTTCATATGTTTTTGCTACTGAGACCACTTCATTAATTCACATCAAAATAAAAAAAAAATCATACATAAAAAGTGTGACGACCACCGGCGGTCTCCCCTATTCCACGCCAAAACTAGAAACCGCAACCGTTAGGCCAACTAGGACCAAAACTTTTCCATGCTACGTCCCTTTCTATATCATATACACTGTGGATATAATGGCAGTAGCTGAAGCACGGGGAGACTTACGTATACCCTTGCACGTCTGATCAAAACTTGTCGAGCGCGTCGTACGTTACAGGCACGTATGTTAACGGATAGGAGCAACAACTCTGAATAATGAACATGGTTTTAAAGCGAGGCAACTCGTGTGGTACAGGATGAAGGAGGGAAGGCGCGCAGGGCTGCCAACAGAAGTAGGGACATCTTCCTGAGAGCCACATTCCCGGCGTGACTCCAGACATCCTAGCTTTGTCCAACCCTCTTCCATTCTCCACTCCACATCCCTGACCTTCTTCCCTTTCCTAACCCACACTCCACACGATGGAGGACTTCAAATCACGGGCCTTATAGGAGGAATGGATCTAGATGTACTAGGACTAGTGCGTGTACAAAGCTTGCAGAGTGAAATGAAATATGCGTAATTTCCTTTGATTCCTTGACCACAACTGAACTGTTATTATACGAATAGTTTCAGTAGAATGCTCTTCAAGAAAAGATGTGACAGGATAAGAGTTTTTTTAATTAATCCGGTACGGATTTTAGCTGTCATCGTACACCGCGTGTCATTTATTTTTGTTGCTTTTTTTTTTTTTGTGAATAACTGGTGGAGCGCAGTAACAGCCAATCAACGTTTGAATTTTCATCATTACGCACTAAAAATTCTAATAAACACTTTAACACCTTTAATGCTGGGTCAAAAATTGCCTACATAATTGTGAAACTACAACCCAACAAATATACTCGAATGGCAAGGAATGAAGGGTTGTATGGTTTGGGAGGGAAAGAGGTTGAAAGGAAATAGTAGATGGAAAATAAAGAAAAGGAAAATACTTTTATGTGATGTACAAATTAAAGACAGCAAACTAAGTGCCGTCGTAGAAACTCTGAGGCGTTTTTGTAATTTTATCTGCGCTGCTGATAAGCCCTATTACAGAGAAATATAGGACCTCATTGTCCCGATAACCGTTATTGCATTACTTAAAGCAGATAACCTCTTTGGTTACGAACTAACCTTACGTCCAGTACCTGACCAACAAACGTCTCTTACTGTTAGCCTACACACCACGACAGCTCATTAAACAACAGGAATACTATGGAGTAGTATGTATAGACACTGATTTATGGTAAAATAATGTTAAGGGGCTTGTCGGCCCCGGAGTCCTGACGGGAGCAATGTCAGGGAATTTCATGATAAATTATTTTCGATGTGGTTCAGTCAGTATTTATCAGACCTACATATGTGCCACAGCTGATTATTTTAGTATATCTTGGTGCGGCCTACACTGATAAAGGTTTTCTAGACTGTTTTACCCTGAAAACTCTGAGCGAATAGGTATTTTAATTAAAACAATTGCTAACATATATATATATTTAAATTCGTGTAACCGTATTATTTTCTAATCTCAAAGCATATATATTGGCCAGCGCTCAACATCTAGGTCTTCTAGCGCTGGTGAGAGGTGACATGAGGTGAGTATGGAACAGCACCGGAATAATAAAGGCGGGGGAAACTGGAGGAGATTCCCGAGAAAAACCCGCCGACAAACGGCATCGTCCTACATGAGAAAATTCGGGGACCTACCCCGCTGGGAACCCGGATCGCCTTGGTAGGAGGCGAACGGTCTGACCATTTGGCTACCGCGGCCCCCTAAACTCAGTGCAGAAAATAGTTTTCGTCTGAAAGTGTTATCGTGAGAGGTGACTTGAGTCCTACCGAATATAATTTAACATTGGAATTCCTATAGTTGCTCTGAGATAGTCAGCGTCCTTAAGGCGGCCGCCTGGTGAAGAGCTTGTGTGTGTGTAAGGTGAAAATCGATTATGCGCGTCGGCACATTGTTGTATAACTGTTGTTTTAACCGTTGTACACAAGTTAAAGTCGTTAGGTGACTGTAGTCAGTGGCAGGCATTTTATACTGAAACTAATTAAGTGGTTAAGTTAAGGGTAAACGTTAATTAAATATGTTAACCTAATTACGGTGTCTTTACCCTACGTTGTTTAGAATACAGAATACTACAAGGTCATACTACATAATTTAGGTAGGAGGGGAGCAGCTGTTTAGTTAGTTACGTTTATACTCAACCCGTCGGACACCTTAGACCTCACCGTAACATAATGTACCGGAGGCTGATGATGAACGAGCTCGGCTATCGACGGACGGAGGCACGTCATGGGTCTCGACCCAGGACCATCCTGGCGAGCTGGCGAACGCTGGAAGGCTTGAAGGAGACAAACCCCGATTCCCCCGGTACGTAGCGGTACGCAGGTGGGGAGAATCGCTGAGGCCCTCGTATTGTGCAACTACCGACCTAATTGCACTGCCGTCGTCGCTAGCCCATCCTTCAGGCGAGGCTCTTTGTAACCACAACAACATGTGTTGTTATGTCGCCTCTACACACGAAGTCGTAAACGCGCGCGCAGTGTTCCTGCCGTCATGTTTTTACTGTGGGACTTCACGGTTATCCTATAATTTTACTGAACCCGTAATTATAACTAAGTCCAATGCAGCTATAGACCTCAATTTCGAACGAATCCGGTACTATATATCTTGAGAAATGACCGTCTGAAAAAAACAGATTTTAGCCAAGTTTAAGGGGTTTAAAACACTGCTTTCAATATGCATCGTGTCTAAAGCCACTTTCACAAGTAGAGTCTTGAGTGTTGTTTTCTTTTCGTGGATAAACATTGCGGATGCAATGTTACTTGTCTCGGAGGAAAAAAAAAAACGGAATTCCGAACACAGGGTGCGTTCACAAAGAAAGCTGGTTGCAAGCGCTTGCTAACAAGCGCCGACAAGCGCTGAGCGGCGCGAGTAAAAGTTCGAACGATAAGTAGTGTGTGTGTTCAGAGAGAAAACTGGTTCCGGCTTGCAAGCGTCGCCTACAAGTGCTGACCGGCAAGCAAGAACTCGTAGATACTTGTTTTTCGGCGCAGGCAGGAATCAGTCGCTGACAACTACGTCTACAGTCAATATGGATGTCGATGAATTGATTTCCCAAGTGT
>PNEQ01005749.1:0-12405 GCA_003012365.1 Medauroidea extradentata
GGTCACGTTGTGGAGAGCTGGCGATTTCTTTTGTACTACTGGAAGTGTTTCTAGTCGTGAACAGTAATTCCCTGTCGGTACTTGTGGCAGGCGCTAGGTCACGTTGTGGAGAGCTGGCGATTTCTTTTGTACTACTGGAAGTGTTTCTAGTCGTGAACAGTAATTCCCTGTCGGTACTTGTGGCAGGCGCTAGGTCACGAAATTATAACGGTTTGTTTGCTGCGATCCTTTTCTTTTTGTAAATAAAATTTATATTTCGCAAGCACGATACTGGTGCTCGATTGATTGATAATTTTGCATATTTTAAATTGTGGACTTTCTTTCCCAATGGCGTATTTTTGTACTTTTTATTTATCATTAATAGCATCGACTGTTTTAATACCACATAATTTATTGTTAAAGCCACGATTTTATGGTGAAAAGATTTTTGCAACATTTGGTTTCGATGCGTCATGTGCACACCTGCAGCTCTGCTACATCGACTGTGGTTGGATGGTTTTACTCTCACTGGCCTTGGCAAATTATAGACGTACAGACTCACAGTAATCTTATTCTGATTGGTGCAGTCAAATGAGAAACGTGTCTCAACATAGACACGCTGCCAATAACCTTGAAACAGAACTGTCGATGTGCACGTGATTCACTGAAACAAAGTGGGGCAAAAATCTTTTCGCGACAAAATCGTGGCCCTATTTATTGTGAGAACCTCCGTAAATGGCCTCCCTAGATAGGCTGCGTTAGTGTGTGTGAGGCAGAAGCGGTAAGGCTGACACTAACCCACATATGTAATGTATTATCGCCTCTCCGTGCAAGCCACTCAGCTGACGTGCAGTGCTGTACTATTACACTTTTTCCTATGTGACTTTAAGCTGTGACCACATTTTTGTATTCATAGGCAGCGTAGTTCAGAGTCTAACGCTTATTTCTACAGTTGCGTTTTCCGAACCCGATTGTTAATTCCCCGGATACGGCAGTCTGGAAAAGCCATTTTGTCCGTTTTGAGGGACCTGAAAATAATGTTTCTACTGAACGTGCGGGGGTGAAATTTGTCACGTAATTAAATGTTTAACTGTAAATACTAATGTAGCGTCGTTTGAATGTTATATGTCATCGTTATTTCACAAACTTTTTAAACCGTAGCCATTAATGTGATCAATACAACTAAGTTACACTATTCAGGAGTCTGTTCGTGTTGAGTGTACCTAGGCAGTAACTTCGCTATTGTATACGCTCAGTTTTTGCGACGCTACTGCAAACTTCTTTAGAGGGCATTTTACGTAATTCAGCGCTAAAAGCTTCATTTTAAAATTGTAGGTTTCTCAAAACTAATTCGCAAAAAAAAATCCTGAGCAAAATTTTTCCTCGAATAACGTATTTCTGAAGAACAATCGCTGACGCAGAAATGCCATACATTTAATTGCGGCGTAACAGATAACACTTAACAAATGCTTTACTCTGGGTAAATGTTTGCTCATAAAGTTGGCTAATATATATTAGCTAGGTTTGTTGTAATGCTGTTTTTCCATGCTAACTTTCAAAAACGTTTAGATTTAAAATTGTGTTTTTAGGGTTTATCTATCTACCAGACACGCTGCTTCGTACTGCTGAAGTTTGTTAATTGTGTAAAACTTTTGATGAGCCAGTCTCCTTCTAAATGTTGATTTACTGGTTTTCCTTGCCTATTTTTGTTTTACGACTGAAAATTCCAAAAGTACCACAATGGAAATATATACTGATCTTACCTTCCTGTAGACGTATAGGTAGAGAACTAGGGACTCATATTTATGTATTTTTGATCAAAATTATTAATTTTGCTAACGTTTATAGACATAATCATGAGTTCCTAGTACATTTCCTATACGTCTACTGAAAGATAAGATCAATAGCTAAGTTGCCATCGTGATATTTATATGACTTAACGCTGTCTGTCTTTGTAAGCTGTACCGCGTACATAGCGTGCGTGTGACGTGGCAACGGTGTTTGGCGTCGTCTTCTGAGCGTCAGAGAGTGAGGCCAACGACACCTTTACCGATGAGCGGAGAGGGGGGATGTGTTTGTCGACCATCTCCGCCAGCCAGATGTCGCGAGCAGCGCCATCTATATAGTCTATCCTACCAACCTTGTTTACGCAAGAAAAAAGTACTTTTACAACAGTAATACAGATGCCAAGGGTATTCTTTTTTATAAGTACAAATGTTTTGTTGTTAAAAATACGAAGTAGGCCCTATATTTTTATTCACTCTTAATGCATACCATAATACAAATGTTCAGCTGTCTATCATACGAATTTGTAATAATTAGTAGGCTTGTAATTTGTAGCGAATAAGAAGTGTATATGAGTTTTTTTCTCAAGATACACATTCTAGTGCTTATTTTAACAATACGAACGCCTACTTGAACGTACCTGACGAAATATTAATTTTTATATCTATGGAATAACTCGTGCAGCTCTTGTCGCTAACATTTTTTTCCCTCCATCAGTTCCGTTCGAGATGTCGTAGCTTATCACATATGGCCTTTAACCTGGCATTTCTCATTCACGACGATAGGCCGCGTGCTGCTGGTAACAATCGTAAGGCGTTCTTGTTTAAATAAAACCATCACAATGAGTTCGAATCCTTTGTTTCGGCGCGTGGCGTCTCGCAGAATGAATTGCATTGTCTGAACTTAATGGCGTTTTCGATTATAGATCGTACGTTTCTAGTCCACCCTCCTTGTACGTATTGACCTTGAGTTTTTATGTAGTGGTAAATAAGCTATGATGCCCTTGTCTGAACAATAACATCAATACTGAAAATGCTGTGGCCTATGCTGAGTTATATCGCAAATATAGTTTTATTATTAGATATGTAGCTATTTCATGGATTCTGCATACTCGTAGGTTTCAATATTGTATTTGATAGTATTCCAAATTTATAACATAAGTAATGTCGCAGTTTTTATTAAGTAGGATATATTGCACATCGCAAAATGATGCGAGTTTTTAAATGTCGTAAGTATCGCAACTTGGGGTATTTTACTTCCTCTATACTTTTAAATATAATCGCAAACCTTCTGGCTTTTCAACAAAGAATATGCCGTGCAAAAAAAAAAAAAAACGAATACTGTAACTCTCATTAACTCCAAAATAATCTCTTCATCGTATATATTATGTACGAAGAAAAAAAACCGATACCTTTGCTTGCCCTTCGGAATTTAGTAGCTTCTGCTCATGTTCCAGACAAGCTTCGGTCTTTTCCGTCAAAAATCGTTGTTCCCTTCCTCGTCTTTCGCTCACGCCAGACATCTATCTCTCTTTTACCCATGTGCGTTGGTTACCTGCGTGAATACTGTGGTGGCAGTGAAACAAAGAGTAGCCTATTTGTTCGCATTTTGGTAGCAAAATGAGGAATCGTGTAAGTAAGTTCCTCTACAAAATGAGTACTATAAACGGTTTAAAAAAAAAAAAAAAAAAAAAAAAAACTTTCGTCCTTATTAACACTTGATTTTTTTTGGTTAAGTTTGTGAAGAATATTTTTTTGTAAATGAAGTACACGTGTATTAAATAGGTTGCCCGAATAACACATTTAAGGTACACGGTCCGAATTTCTAGCAGTGCCGATATTTTATACGACAGCGCAGTTGTGTCAATACTGTCATATCGATTAATGTTTGTGACTAGTCGTGTTACGGTACGAACTACCTAGACGTGCCGTGTAGAGAGATCCTGATACGTCGGTCTACAAGCAAGGGGTGAGTCTTCAAACATACAGTGTTTTGCCAGTCTTATGCGTCAATGTTCTTGCAATATGTTTGCAGTTGGAGGTATGGCCGTCAAATAAACTATTATGTATAATTTGTTAGTCAGTATTATCTTCGTTTTAACGCAACAACTGCTCTAATATTGGGACAAGTAACTTTTATCAGAAGCGGCGTTACAAACGCAACTCAGCACATGCAATTGTAATATTTATTAATTTCATATCTAACGTCTTTTCACTCTTTTAAGAGCCCGTGTCGCTTACTATGATGAATGTGTCTTAATTCCTTCATGATTAAAATTTTGGCAAGCTTTAATTAATAATATTTTAATAGGGATGTAGCTAATTACTTTACCTTTTGTTACGTATATTGTATTCGAAAAATTAAAGCTTAGTTATGACGTAATTAAGCTAATTATATTTTTTTTTAAATAAAAATTCTCTCTCACAAAATAATAAATACTAAATAACTCCCAGTACGGATTGCAATTTCTAAAATTCCTCAAACTACTTAATATGCGTTAGTATGAGTGTCGTTTAGAATTGAAAATCACTGCGGTAACTTGTAGGATTCGATGTGTAACAACGATTCATCGTAAACACGTGTAACCTTTTTTTTTTTACACTCCCACCCTTTCAGTGCTCGCCTACGTATTGAGTGGAACTCGCCCTCAATATTTCACTCTTCCACGTGCAGGGGTTTGGCCTGTGACTTGATCTGTTTTCGTCGAGGGGGGGGGGGGCAGAGGAAGTTACAAGAGCATGTTCCGACCTGTTCTTTATAAAATTCGGAGTAATATTTTTGGCGCGTTTTCTTTGGTAACCGGGCCGTGTGTGTGGTTCATGATCGAAGCCGCGGACTGGGTGTGTAACGCAAACATAACAGCGCCGTGTCGTGATGGATGACGCAAATTACATGTTTATTGATCGTGTCTTCGAAGCAGAAGATGCGCAGAGAGTCGCTCGAACATTCCAGTCGCACGAATAATTAACAAATGCGGCCGAAGCGAGTCGCAGCTTGCAAGACGAACGCTAGCTAGTATTATGAATATCCTAAATGAATGTCTATGTATTATTACTTGCGATGACTAATGCATGCGCAGGTTCACCAATCCCTCGGTGTGTGCTCGCTCGATAGCATACTTGTCCCGTCGTGGGGAGGCCTTTCATTCGCTCCGTACTGGCTGCATTAGTCTCGTGGTTTTCTGTAACTCCGTTCCTGACAAATGCATCACATTTTGTAAATCTTCTGTGTACCACCTGCCCATCACAGTTCAGTGACCTTCATTTTATAATCAATTGTCCTTTGTGTTCTTAGGCCCGTCTGTTAGTTTATTGTTTGCTAGTCCAGTGAGGCAGCTAACTGACGGCATTGAACGCGCGAAACATTACATTCCCTATTACTTGCAAGTAAACCCTTGCATCTGGCATTGAAAGTTCTTACCACAGTTCTTTTATTTCAGAACATATACTTTCAAGTTTTAACCTACCACAGAATACGCCTATACTCAGTAGTTTCGCGCCAGTATATTGTTATGAAACTTTTGCAGATTAATTGATTTTTATTATTTGTTTCGTGTAATATCTGAGAACAAATGAATGATTATTATACTTGGACAAGTACACAACATACATGAATTACCTATTAAGGAAAATATACATACTTAACTAGACAGTGGGCCCACGAAATGCAGTACACCGTATAGCCACTTTTTGGATGGAAAATCGTAAATGTTAAATAGGCCACTGAAGTGAAGAGACTTTGGTCGGCGCTGAACATCTAGGTCCTTAGCGCTCGTGAGGAGTGACATGAGGTGAATATGGAGCAGCGCCTGAATGAGCGGACGTGGGAAACGGGAGATCTACGATCAACGACATCGTCCGGCCCGATTCCCACATGCGAAAATCTGGGGACCGACCCCGCCGGGAATCGAACCCGGATCACCCTGATGGGAGGCGAGTGCTCTAGCCACTACGTCAACCGCGGCCTTGACGCACCACTGAAGAAGCTCTTGGTCACGTCCATAAACTTTCGAATAAATATAAAGTAAATTACGTGTGAGGATCTGTATCTGTAACCAACGTGAAAATATTACAAAGGAGCATTTTTCAAGATTTCTCGCTAATGTACTGTATTCCTTTCGGCAAATTTGTAGTTTGCTGCCAACTTTTTTTAACATAAAGAAAGCGACTTTAAATAACAATTCAAGTGTATTCTTAAATAATTATTCTAGACAAGATGGTCTTCAATACATCTCTCTTAATCGCGAACCATCTGTGTGTAAGGTACTGAGAACACGGTTTAAACCACTACTCCAGATGTTGAGACTCAAAGCTGTTATCCATTATTCGTACCTCTTCATACCTAAGCCATTTTGTACGCATGTTCCTGTTGTACGGGAAGTTAGTGTATTGCTTGCAAGGCGAGGTTGCCTGTCATTCGTATTCACGCTCACTGTTCGTCCAATCAACACAGCACGTTCCAACGTTCAGAGGGCGTGGTAGATAAATAAACGCTGAAAACATCAACTGGTTTCTACGTTTTTTTTTTTTTTTTTTTTTTTCGAAGCCCATGTGGATTAATTACTCGATGACAATCCTAGATAATGGTATTTGCCAACTTTATGAGTAAATATTTATCCGGAATTACTCATTCGTTACGCGTGTTCTCTTGCGCCGCAGTTAAATGCAGGAGGTTCCGGTGTCAGAGATTGTGCCTCAGAAGTTCGTAACACTGGAAACAGTTTTGTTTAAAACGTTGGCTAAAACTATTGTCTAGGATTGCTATTGTTTAATTTTCGCAAATTGGCTTCGAGAAACCTACATTTATAGATTAATGCTTTTAGCGTTGAATTATGTACCACGCTCTCTTAAATATTGATAGTTCGATTAATAGCGTATTTTATTGCGCCTAATTATTTGTGCACGATTGTCGTAACCCACAGGGTTCATGTGGCTTGGTAGGTCTTGTTGGAAAAAAAAGGGGGGGATGGGGTTCGATGCGAAGACTCCAGAAAAAGTTGAGCTGAAATACGTGGTAAATTTCCCGTTTTCCGTTTCGTGATGAATAACGAGGATCTTTTCTCTCGGAGGACGCAGCATGAAACATTTAAGTTACGCGACCGCCTTATAACCCCCCTACCCCCCTCTCCTTTCCTCGGGACGTGGAGCAAACCGTCTTGCCGGGCGCGCGTTATTTTGGCTGTGCGCCCAAGTGCTTGTTCGCGAAAGTTGGCCACTCGTGGAAGTCTTCGTTCCCCAGTAACACTAGGTCGTTCTTGAATGTGCCGTGGCGAGGTTTGGGCGAGATCGAATATTGGGTCGATCGCAGTACGGCGCACGCGCTAGGGCTTCCGGTCGCCTTTAGACCACGTCCGGTAATTTTACAATGATTTTGTATGAGTAAATAAGTAAATAAACATAATTATCATATCGAATAATCCTTTCATTGGTTTTGTCACAAATGTATCATAATCTGTACTTTTTTTTGGACAACAAACCTGATAGTTTTTCAGATTTTTGCACCACGAGTATCACTAATTTTAGTATGAAAAGAAGCACATTATTTTTTTATTTGCAAGCGAAAGGGACATTGTTTTGCAAAAATCATGCATAAAATTCTGCAGCGCATAATTTCGCTTAATCTTGAATTATGTCAAAGCATCCCCTTTAATAAAGGTTTTTTTTTTTTTTTTTTTTTTTTTTTTTCAATGTAAAAATACTGCCTAGCATGGCATTTGTATTAGTTCGCTACAACTTTTTATACATTGTAAGATAGTAAATGACTTCCTTATTATCCGACATGTTGTGGAAGATAGGAAAGATTGGGTTATTTCTTATCTTCCAACAACTGTTAGACAATATGGAAGTAATTTATTATCTAACAGTGTATAAAAAAGTTGTGATGTATTAAGAGTGCGTGGTAGATAAATAAACGCTGAAAATACCAAATGATTCCTACGATTTTTTTCCGAAGGAAAATGGAGAGTAAGTAAATAATTTTTCAGTGGTTTACTAAAAGAGTGAGTAAACATTAACTTTTTGCAATATACAGCTGGCACCGGCGACCTCTCCACTTACTTCTCAACAGATCTGTCACCAAGGTTTAATTTCAAGAATTCTCTTGCAATGATTCTTAAGGACAAATTAATGAAAGATTCCATTATTATTTATGTAAAGTAGTTTACCAATGAGTATATCCTATGCTTTGTCGAAGATAAAATTTTGATAATACAATTTTAATAAATGTTACGGCTGAAAAACTGAAAATACAACAAAATTGTCTAACACTCCTTAAAGAGGGCCTGGCAGACAAAAAGTACTGAATTCTTGAATCGAGATCTACACTTTTTTTAAAGTCAATATAGAAAACTTACAAAACAGGAATCAGTGATAATTATATTTGCCAACTTTATTTAAGCGTGATCTCTTGCGCCACAGTTAAATTTATGAGATTTCGGCGTCACGGATTGTTCTTCAGATATAGGCTACGTTAATTGAGAAAGATTTTTGCTCAGTTGGCAAGAGCTATTGTCTAGGATTGTGGTTTTTTGATTTTTGCAATTTGGTTTCGTGAAACCTTATATTCTGAACTGATGCTTTTATCGCCGAATTATATACCAGGCACTCTTAGGTCAGTGGCTCTGTGTGATGTATTCTAGACGTGATAGTTTTGAGTTGCGGATGTGTGATGTACGCGGCGATGAATGATCTTGAATGTAATTATATGACGTCAGCTTTACAGCGAAGTTGCCGCCAAGTGAGCGCCCCCCTCTCCTGGCTCGCTGCCCTAATATAGCACATAGCAACCGCAGCAGGATGTGAGCACACGGCCGACACGCATCGCACACGCTCTGTGGTCTCTCTCTCCTGCTGCTGGAGGTCCCCGCCTCGATCCCCGCTTGTTTCAACGCCATGTTCGCTAAGTTCCACATGCCGCGAAGAATTCCAACCAGTTTTAACACAATGCGTTTGAATACTGCATGTAGACGTTTTCTAAATTTAATGTGCATTTCATCAGCTTATAAATATTTTGCTATATTTTGGGCAGTTAAAAAAAAGTATGTGATACGTTGGGTGCAAAAAAAACTATGATTTATTGCTACGAAAATAAGGGTGTGAATAAATACGCCTATATTTTAGTGCCAAAACTCAGTATATGGTTTTTTAATAATTATATATATATATATATATATATATATATATATAATACACACACATACACTCACTTTAGAAATCATTGTGAAACTACATTTAATGACTTCAAGAGTGATCAAGTTTGACAAAATCATAATTTTATATTTTTCCTGAAAATAGTGTTAGTTTTGTAGGCGCTACATGAGAGAATGGTTTCCTCTCGCAAAACAATTTAAGCTCGCATAGTTTTCTCATAAAATTCTGTCAAAGTTAGAATTTAGAAGTTACGCAGTCATGTAAATAAGGAAACCCAATTTACTTCCTTATGTGAACTAACTCATAGTGTAATAACATGCCGTGGAATACATCACCTAACATTTACAAACCCACAACGTATTATGAATTTAATAAAGATAATCGCAAAAGAGAAATTGGACGTTATTTTAATGTTTCGTTACATATATGCTATGACGTGTTATTCGCTTGTGGATTATTTCACTAAAGTCAGTTGGTTTTTCACTATTTGCATTGCAGCACAACGCGCAAATTTTACTTGGGCACGCTGTTATGAGAATATTATGTTTTCTAAAATAGTTTTCCAAGAGGAAACTGTACCCGTGAGTGTCATATACAAAACTAATACTATTTCATACAATTGTAAACTTATGATTCCATTTATCTTAAACATCCTTAAGGTGGTCATCTGCCCTGGCAGCTGAGCGGCGTGCGGAGCTTCGGCCGTTAGTATATTATTCGAAAACTGCTCATCGTACGTGAGTGACGTCTGTTTAGGAGTAGCATTTAAGAGTGCGTGGTAAATAAAAAAAACGCTGATGCATCGATTGATTCCTACGCATTTTTCGAAGCCAATATGGATAAAATACTCAATGACATTCCTAGATAACGGTATTTGCCAACTTTATGAGTAATTATTCATCCAGAATTACTAATTCGCTACGCGTGATATCTTGCGCCGCAGTTAAATGCACGAGGTTCCGGCGTCAGAGATTGTGCCTCAGAAGTTCGTAACACTGGAAACAATTTTATTTAAATCGTTGGCTAAAACTATTGCTATTGTTTAATTTTCGCAAATTGGCTTCAAGAAACCTACAGTTATAGATTAATGCGTTTAGCGTTGAATTATTTACCACGCCCTCTTAAGTATAGGCCCTTCGTGCGACCTAGCACATTCACCTCGAATATCGCGTGGCTGTTTGACAGTGGCGGATTTATAAACGTATTTTTTTGGGAAGGTAGGCACCTTACGTTACTTTATATATTGTAAAAAATACCAGACATCTCAAAAATGTGGTTGTTTACTGTTACAGAACATTGAAAATAACATACATACAAGTAGGGCACATTAGATGTACTTGGGTAATCATAGAACAAACTCTGGTTTCTTTAAGGCGACTGGGCATAATTTGGCTACATATTGTAGAACACGATTTCGGAGGGGCCTTCAGTTTGGAAGCCTCCCCCCCTTTTTTTTTTTTTAATCCGCCACAGCTGCTTGACAATATCCGCATAACTCAGTGTGCATGTGTATCGTCTGCACGGACACGGCATATAGCAACGTCACGTGACCGTGTAGTACCGGGCGTGCTTCGTGCTGCGCTGTGTGATTTATTGGCGCATTCTTCATACACGCGCCGCCCGCATGTCCGCCGTCGTGCTGCTCAAAACTGCCAAACAAGGAGTTCAAATAATAAGCAAGAAGTGCTCGTTTCTGCAACGTTTCCATTCCTTATTACTTGTGAAATGTTCGCCTTTGTCCCCGATATATCTTCCGTAGCGCGTCCAAACTTTCCTTGTCGAACATACTTTTATAATACAACACACGGGCTGTTTCGTCAGTCTTGTCAGGGTTTTATTACTTCATATTATCGCAATGTTATTTAAAACAATATCTCTTAATTTAAATAATGCACCCAAACATGCAATTACTATGCAAACCTGTTCACGCCATGTTGAAGTACTGGTTTCTTAAGTAAATATTCAAGTTGTGTTCACAGTCTGTTTTTTCTCAGGAGGATGTAATACACTTACAGAGTTGCACTTTACGTAGGCTATCCTGCGTATTAATAATATAGTTTTCTTGACTTGTTAACTATAGTTAGATTGTTATATAGGTCTACAAAGTGCTTTTCCAATAACCTGATAAAATTCAAACCGAAGCATACGGGCTTTTTTCGTTTAGGCACCCTCTTGGCCAGTCCAACACTCAGGATTTCTTCTTAACTTTCCATCTTCATTCTTAATTTCTCAGAGATCTCGTCTAATTAACTCACTATTCAGTTTTCTTATATTTGGTGAACCCAACTGACACGGTTTGATTTAATATGTTTACAATTAAAAAATGCAGTAATGAGCTGTGAACTCGGTGGAAGGTACAATAATAGAGGGCCCACAGTTTAAAATTATGTAACGTTGAAATAGTTTTTACTGTGTAGGGTCTACTGAAGATTGTGGAACTATCTTTAAAATATAAACAATGTCTGCCCACGGATGCCACGTGGAAATGTCGGGGAAATCTGCTCTCTCTCGTCCTCTTCTCTCTAAATCTTAAAATGTACGCTAGCAAGCTAAAATTCTCACATAAAATAATATCACAATTTGAGATACCTAGAAAATGTTATTTCCCTACTCTATCTAACAATGTCTTAGCACTCACGGTTTTGCCCTGGTCTTGTCAAGTTAGTGGGACACTACCCTAACCAAGGCCGGAAGTCACACAGAGTTCGCACGCGATAGCTACCTGCTACTTCTCCCTCCCACCTCCTCAATCTTCATATGTACGGTATTTTCACTCGGAGTTTTGCTTTTATTCAAGGTCGGCAAAGCCCTGCATAAAGCAGCTAGATTACTGCACAATCTCAACTGTCCTACCTAGAGATGTGGCACAACGATACACGTCGGACTCGCATTCGGGGGGATCCGGGTTCGATCCCCGGCTCCGGCCATCCTGATTTCAGTTTTCCATGGTTCCCCGAAATCGCTCCAGGCGAATGCCGGGATGGTTCCTTAACAATTGCCGACCCACTCTCCCAGCTCCCGTTGTTATACCAAGGTGTATGTCACCGTCTCTAGTGTACTGGAAGAAAGCTTTTGTAGGAAGTATTCCCTGAAAATATATTTTGTACCAACCACAAAGTACTGGAAGAAAGCTTTTGTAGGAAGTATTTCCTGAAAATATATTTTGTACCAACCACAAAGTACTGGAAGAAAGCTTTTGTAGGAAGTATTCCCTGAAAATATATTTTGTACCAACCACAAAATTATTTTGTGGTGGCCACAATATTTTTAGTGACCACTAAATATATTTTACAGGGCAAATACCCACAAAATATTTTGTAGTTGCCACAGTTTTTTTTCTGTGTGACCTCGTTGTCGAAGTGACGTTAAGTCGACTTACCTTACCTCAACTGCCCTAAAGCGTAGCCCTGGCGCGAGCAGGGGTAGAACTGTGCGTGTTAAATTTATTCCTGTGTGACTCAGTACCTACCTGTTAAACCTGCTTACGTAAACT
>PNEQ01005749.1:12505-44770 GCA_003012365.1 Medauroidea extradentata
TTTTCTTTTTTTTTTTTTTTTTTTTTTATTACTATCCGTGTAGCATTATTCTCCATTTTCACAATGCAGAAAATAGTAAATCATGCTTGGTATTGGCGTTTTGATTCAAGCTTGGATCGATCACAGATTATGCTCCGTGCTTAGCCGAATATGTTACAACGGCGGAACGCAAGAATGTAGCAAACGGGAGTACTTTTGGGAAACTTGCCGGCCGACGACATTGTCCGCCAATTTTACCACGTGGCGATCTAACCGGGAACCGAACCCGTATCTCTTCGGTGGCCGGAGATTGGTGTGGTCACTGCGGTGTCCTTGATTCGACCTTGAAGCTGCATTATCAGTGTTGTTGGTTGGTTAGAATCCTTGCTTGCTTCCGGCGCGGGTTACAACATTTCTACACGACGGCGGGAGTCGAATGTAAATATTGCCACAGTGACGTTCCACGCCTCCTGCGACGTTTCTGCGAGCAGCAGAATAAATTAAAATGTCACTTGCAGTCTCGTAATAATTACTTACAACAAAATGTTCTTCATTATTCATCGCTCGCAATTAACGTTCAAAAGAACTTAACGTAATCGTAACAGTGCAAAACAAGTTTTCTAGTGAAGTAATGAGGGAAACAAGTCAGGGGTGGAAGGTGTGGATTGTTACAACAGGTAGGTAGTTCTGCGCAACGCATGTAGTGCGTAATGTAATTGTTACTTCGTACTATGGAAATTATTTTCATATTCACTGAACAATACGCCATTAGCACATTTGGCAACCGTGATTTTCTATACGGTAACCTTAGAGGTGGCTTTTAGTTTCTCGGAGGTCTTGTTTACGAAAGCACACACAAATAATATTCTTATCAGTATTGGAAGTTTTGAACCATACACAGTATGGGACGCTTAACATACGTTAGTAAATATAGTCATTGTTGAGCTTTATTACAAGTTTGGTAACGTCAGTATATATTTGACTGTTGCCTATATATAGTATAGGAATGCCACAATTTATGCATGTTAAATAATGTGATATGCCTTATTTCTTAACACATGTATACATCAGTAGGCCTATGTTAATAATGTTTGACAGTGCCGCCGGGAAATTATCTTCATTTTCTTTTTTCGAAGAATTTTATTTGTTAGTATCCTTGCCAGTGTCATTATTATTATTATTATTATTATTATTATTATTATTATTATTATTATTATTTGGCCGTTCATTGAATTATAGTTCAACAATTATCTGCGTAAAACGTGTCTGGAGTTAGGTTTTTGTCTCAGAGACCAGTAAACGTGCGTCCACAATGCTTATCCACAAAACGGAACACGTAGACTCCTTGTGAAAATGACTTTTTAAGACACCACGCACATTGGAAGCATTATTTAAAAGCCCTCAAACTTGACTAAAATCGGATTTTTTCAAACGGTTGTTTCTCAAGATGTATGTACCGGATTCGTTCAAATTTGAGGTCTACATCTACACTGGACTTTGCTACAGTGACGTCTTCAATAAAATGATGGGTCAGTGATTGAAGTCCCGCGGTATATACACTGCGCGCACGTTTACAACTTCGTGCGTAGAGGCGATATCACAATACGTGTGCCAGCCAGCGTCGCACTTATCGCCTCATCGATTTTTGTCTCGCGCACAGACGACCACCTTAGCGACTGGTGTTAAGGACGTTGGACCCGTAAAAATTCAAAATTTTATATTTGTGCCAAACACTGGTCACCTTTTACACATCAGATGACATGTCATTTCCCCAAATAAAAAAAAATTAGGTCCCATTGTTTTAGCATAATCACCTATCAAAGTCGCAAAATGGCAGTTGCGGTGTAGCCAAAATAATAAAAAATAATTAACTTGCAGAAACAATATAATTCATATCGATTCTTAATGATGTAGGCTACTTCAAGACACTTTTTTGAACACAAAGCGATAGGTTTTTGTATTTTTAAAAAATTAATGAAAATGAGTAAATTTTTGCATAATTTTGACTTTTGGCTACTACTGAAATTTTCAAAACTAATTTTTGTCAACCATGTCATAAAATGCATTGATACACTTACTATCAGTTACTGTAATTTTTAATTTATTGGTTAATTACTTTTTTTGATTTTGGCTACACCGCGATGGCCATTTTGTGACTTTGATGAGTGATTACGCAAAAACTATGGGGCCTAATTTTTTTTTGGGGGGGGGGGGGAAATGACGTGTTACCTTATGTGCAAAAGTTGAACAGTGTTTGGTACAAATATAAAAAAAATGAAATTTTACGGGTCCAACGCCCTTAAGTGAGTTGTGTGTGTTTTAAATAACTGTTGCCGTTACTGTGATGATGGTAATGTCACATGGCAACTGTGATTATCAATTTTTTTACACTTCATGTATAAATTGATACTCGTAAGACGTAGTTCATATTGGTTAGGACGTCTGTAGACGAGAAGTTCACCAAACTAACAGCGTGTTCTTGCATTTGTTGTCCCTGTCATCCTGGCAGCCTGTCCTCTCTCTGTCTCTCTCTACACCCCCCCCCCTTCCTCTCGTTAGCCACGCTGATTGTTATTTTAACAATAGCGGAAGTTACAAAACCCTTGTAGCGCTGTTTGCTTATTTCCTCTATTGTTTCGCAACAGTTCAGAATTCATCATACTTCGCAGAAAAGAATACGCACACCAATAGTTTTGGTTTCCTGTTGCGTTACAATATGCGTGCTACTTTAGTATCTGTACATATGTAGCCCCGTCGAGCGATATACACGGCGTTTGTTAGGCTTGTGTGAGTGCATATGTGTGGGAGACGTATATGAACACTATTTTATCCCTCAGGCTGCCTAGATGTCGAAACATAGGTCAACATGTAAATAAACCGGATGTCTTCTTCAATATAGCTCCACAAATTATGGCGCTGTTTATAATTTGAGTTATGACCTCAATGCACACTTTGGTAACACAAGAGAAAACTAATTAGTTAAGGACGCTGCCTATATCGTAACCCTGGCAAAGATAAGAATTGGAATTTAAATGTAAGCCTATACATTAAGGCGCCTGCCTGTCTTGTAAACAGCTTTGCAGCGTGCTAACAAAACTATTGTTTCTAAGAATCTTCTAAACGTGTTTCTAATGTGGGCATTTAAGAAAAGAACATGCATTTAAATTTATGGTGGAATGGTAGTTTCAAAACGTCACGCTTATTAGAATGATCAGTTCGGAGCCCCTCAAAATGGTTAAAAAGTGCTTTTTCAATATGTTACAACTAAATAACTACTCACGGGATTCGTATGAAACTACAGTAGAAAAGTGGGACTTAGCTTACAACTTTCCAACAATAAAAAGTTGGGGAAATCACTGAAAATGTCAGTCAGACGAGTGATCTACGATACCACTGCATGCCGTTTCAGTATCTTGCAGTAGAGGCGATACTGCTCCAGATGAGCCGGTCAACATCGCCCTTGGCGCCGTGCCTCACTCACACTAACACACGGCCAGTAGACGGGCGCCTTAAGTGGAGCTAGTTACCTATAATGCACACATTATGCGACCTCTAAAATCTGAGTTACCTCAGGACAGCCCACCTTGGTATTATATGTGATCACTAAGCTTGTCATTGTACGAAGTGTGGCGTATGGCACCTGGTCGTCGAGGAGCAACTTGGTAAGCTGTTGTAGAAATCTGTATTTGAGGCGACATTGTTTAGTTATTTTTAATTTAACCATTCGGACGTTCCCTTCAATATTCCATTTGGGCTTAACCTTTCGATCGAACAGGGTTTGTTTGAATTTCACCTAGTTGTGTAAATGTTTGATGTAATTTTTCAGACTAGGCCTGGTTATTGTTTTGCTATAAATTTTGAGGAATAAATGTATCCTTTTTTATGTCAATTTGTAGCTGTAGGGTTTCTTTCTGAGACTGTGTTTTTCTTCTCAAAAACCGTTAAACGTGCGTCTGCTTATCTACGAAAAGAAAACACACTTTAAACTACTTGTGAACGCGAGTGTTAAGACACTACGCACATTGGAAGCAATATTTTAAAGCCCTCAAACCTGGCTGAAATATGCTTTATTCAGGCCGTTGTTTCTCAGGATATATGTATCAGAACAGTTCAAAATTGATGTCTACAATTACAGTGATGTGTACTTTGTAATGTGTAATGATGGGTCACTTCTTAAAGTAACAATCAAAACGTCACTGCGGGAACACTTCGAGCACATTTTCAACTTTGAGCGTAGAGGCGATATCATAATACATGCGCCGGCCGGTGTCATCAGGCAGCCGTCTTAACTATGTTGTTTAAAGAATTACACGCTCAACTGCAGCTATGTTCGGGTTTGAAGTGGTGAAAATATTAAAATTAACTTAAAGGGAATACATTTTGCAGGACCTTTATTGAGGTTTTTATGTGAACAGACCATAGTACGAATCCTTAATAAAAAAAAACCGCTACGTAATCCTGCCTTCGGACAGGGTGAGACTGGTATAAGAGAAGGCAGGGGTGAAGGTTGGCCCGACTGCTCGACTAGCGAGACATGCCTGTCACCTTCCGGCTCGAGGAATTGATGAGGTGAGGTGAGTGTGGAGCAGCGGTGGAATAAGAGACCGGGATAACGGGAGTTCTCCAAGAAAACTCGCCGGGCAACGTCCACCCTCGTTTCCTACATGCGAAAAATTTGGAACCGAACGCTTCGGGAATCGAACCCTACGAAAGAGGTAAGATGTCTGACCCCTCGACCACCGCGGAGTAGGACTCCTAATTATTGGAAATTGAAGTTACATTTCTTTGTGAGATGGCCTTCCTGAGCGGATCGTACCACGGGATGAAGTCTGTTTATACTGAATATCAACGTGGAGTGCACGTGTATCTGACGTCGCCACTGCAGGGGACGGTAAAAATAAACTAGAAGGCGAGATATATTTAGTATTCTTAGATCGAGGCCTGCCGTCGTTGTTCAGACCCGTTGTGCAGCGTCAGATCAGGAGAGGCCATTCACAAATATCCAGCTACATTTCTCAGACCTGCTCAAGTTTTCGCGCGGAACCAATTTTAAAGACTGGAATCATGTTGCGTTATGCCAATAGTAGTAGTAAACCATGAAGTCCTTTAACTCAGATGACGTTCTTACATAATCATTGCTCGGATACTAATTAATATTCTTGAAAATAAATTTACTGGAGACTTTGTAAAATGAAGTTACGTTGCTCAATTTCTTGATAACTTAGCACCACAAGTGTTTGTTTTAAGTAAATGCTTGCGTTCACTTAAATTAATGATGAAGACCTTACCTTTCACCTTTTTTGTGGCAAACAATTCTGTACAGTAAATGGTATCTTACAATTTTTATGTAAAATGAAATTAAACGTGTTTGGGGGGGGGGGGAGTGATCAAAGTTATCCCAATTTACGGTGCGTGTTAAATGTTTCAGTTTTAGGCCAATTAATAAGAAACATACATAACGAATTAAGGGAAGTGAATGATTTCGTGTCATTTTTGTGTGCATTTCCTGAGAGAGGATTAGGTAATTGTGAAAGTTGTGTCGTGTATGTTAGCTACAATCTGCCGTAGTAAAAGATGGCGTCTGCGCTGTAGATATAGTGTAATGAACACGTCGAACACGGTCAGGACGTGGAAGTGCGCTAGCTTAACACTTGCCACATAGCGTATAAGCTCAAGACGCTTTTTATGTAAACTAGTTTATTTTCTACAGATTGCAGAAATATGTTCGTTAGTGTTGTCTTCGCAACATGTGACACATTGGTGAATGTGCCGTAACAGTTGCCTACTCAAGGCGTATATATATTTTCCGTGCTCCTTATGTTTGTAAATATACTGTGTCCAAGATGTACATGTAAACAGCAATGTAAGGGTATGCTTCAGCTGGGGACAACGTGGGTAGATAATTACCTTAACTAATCGTGGGAAGTTTGATTACGTAGGGTAGACATTATAAAGAGGGTTTGGTACATAAGTTCACGCTGTAAACATTTAGGTATTAAAATCTACGAGAATATGAAATTTCGTACGACCTTGTGACGAACGTATGTGATACACTGCCAGAATATTGGAACCCAATAGTGGCAAAACATTTTCCAGGTTTAATTTTTCCTATATTAATTTTCGTAAACATTTTTCAATGTTTTTTTCTGTATAGACTTACATTAACCTAAGGTTTTATTTTTCCAAAATTGACATTCAGAAACTTTTTCCAATAATAAGTTTCATATCTATGCTAGTTTCAGTAATCGTGTCTAGCGTTAATTTTTTCCAGCACACACTTTTTAATACTGTTACGTTTCATAAAAAATAATTGAAACAGTTAAATTTTAGAGCTCTCTGTACCGAAAAGTTCGTAATTGTACCAAACACTGCACAACTCTTGCACATTACAGCAATAGTAATTTGTTACAAATCAAATATTTTAGGTTTCAATTTTTTTGTACAAAAGCATGTCAAAGTAGCGATTTTCCCTACTTATACCTAAAGTAAGATCTATTTAAACTATACGAATGAAATAATTTAGTGCGAAAGTAAATATAATAAGCTACAGAATGACACCTTTGTTATTTTAGGTTCATTTAAAAATTTATTTTTGTTGTCTTGGGGCTTAAGGCGCTCTCTGATGACTTGTTCAGTGATGTCATCCATGGAGTCGTTACAATCCAACGGAGGTACTACCGGTTGTTACGGCCGTAAGGTTGGCGGACCCTCCTTCCTCCCGAGCTGAAACTGTACTCTATGAGCAAGCTAGTGGTCCACACTTTGATCTTCCTGATTCTTGTTTGTTTGTTGACCTATAGAACCTCCCGTTTTATCCTGTAAAAACCTGTCATCTTTCCGTTTTTTGAGTGTGTTCTACCCACCTATGGGTTTTGCCCAAGCATTCTAAGAAAGGTTCATTGGACTTACCGTTTCATACTTGTCTGAAGTGGATGCGTTTGACTCCACCGTCTTGGCTCAAGTATCCTGTGAAGGTGTACCAGATATTGTCCATTATTAGAGATACTGGTAAATCGTGGGAAAAGTTGATTGTTTGCTAGGCTCCAACATGCTATGTATAACACTGAAGATTTTGCACCTATATTGGCTATTGTTTATGTGAAGCACTGTGTCCCTCTTCAACAGACCCAATTAGAACTGTACAGTTTTAACACAGAACGTGTGTGATTTGCCAGAAAACTGTTCAAACATGTCACGATTGAGATACTACAGTTTATTGGAGACTATGTTAAATATTTTCGCGATTTTCCAGAAGTGTCTGTCCAGTATCTCACTAACATCGCCTGTAAGTGGCGCTGGATTTAATTGCCGCTGTGTGATCGAGTGTACTTCTGCCGCAGGTTCTTCCCGCATTTTTATTTGCCGCAAGTACATCGAGGACTTGACCCTTTCTTCTCAGTGTCTGGGCAGATTGTCTGTTACCAGGAGCACTCACCCACGTAGTCAAGGCACCGTAAACTGGGGCAACTTTCCTTCATATCCGGGTATCATTGTCTCACTCGAAATATTAGTTTTTAGGTCATTTGTTGAATAAATACATAACTGGAGCTTATTGATTAAAAATATAAATTTAATCCATTTAGATAATATTTGAAATGTTCTTCGCTAAATGACACACTAATATATTGAGTGGGTCAATTTAATCAACCAGTGGCAAAGTTTCCACATTTTACGGTACTGTAAGATACGGTGTTCTCGCCGTCTAGTGTTCTTAGTCGAATAGCTAGTGAGGTTGAGAAGACTCTTGCTTCTCCTATCTTCCGTTATTACAATTGCAGCAGGTAGAGGTTGGTGGCGTGGAAGACAGCAGCTGGATATGGTGTGGAGGCCTGGAACGACGGCAGCCGGGCGCGGTCAAGTGTAGGCCTAGCAATGTTTGTATAACGGGCGTGCGGTTCTCTGTCCAGTGTCCACAAACCTGCCGCTGGTACCGTTATCTGCTTCTGGTGAACGCCCTCCTTCAGTATACATATGACGTTGTTTGGTCTCCTCTACATATGCAGTCGCGCCAAATACTTTATCACCTTTAGTCCTTGCTTTTTTTTTTTTTAATTCAAGCTTTTAAATTAAAAATAATTATCAAATTTACAGATTTACACTGTGAAAATTTTGAATGATGAAGGAAATAATGCTGCTTGTTTTTCTGGTGCTTTAAATATCCTGCAAAGGATATGTAAGTACCCATGAAAATGCCCTTTTTAGCTTATCGAAAAAAAAAAAAAACTACGAAAACATTTAAGGCATATTCGGCACCAGGTTAGAATTCACTGGCCTGTATTGTCTCCCGAAGAAACTCCGTGATGGTGTTGGCTCCAGGCGTTGGTATGTGTTTGTGCTCGTATTACACAACAGTGGGCAATTTAAATTTTACGGTTTCTGATGCTGTAACAGTAGGAGCATTCAATTGCATGTGACGTTAGAAATTGTCAGTACATGCGTTGTGCTCTAACAAAGTTAAAATGTGCATAAGTGAACACGAAACAGGAATTATAATGAAATATACATACATTCAAACTGGAGACAACACCTCCTTATTAAACCTCAGGTAGGTGAGGGAAACGCGCGGGTGTTACTTCCAAGTGAGTGTTGCATGATTAGGGTACATTGTTATAAATTATTTATAAATTGGCTATATTTATGTATATAGGGGAGAAGAAAGTATGTGTGGTAACATTGTTTCCCGTACATCAGTGATTAGTGTACCTTTATATATTTAAGAAAAAGTGAACTGTATACTGGTGTTACCTGACTCGTTTAGTAATAACGCTCAACATTTTTTTCTATTTACAAGCTTAAGTATGGTATAGGCGGTTCGGGATAAAGTGAGCACTCATAAAACCGTGATAAATTTATATTTAAAAAAAAATGTATCTCTCCGCGCGTAACGGCTAACCTCTCTGAACACGTCACTTAATGTTAGCGCGTGTAAGATAAATTGTGCAGTCGGCAGGTACCTATATAGTTTGATAAGTTTATTAAGCTAATCGTATAAAATACAAGTATGTCGATTTCTGTTAATTTTTTTATTTCAGCATTGTATTATAATAGGAAAATACTAGGAACTATATTCAGTCATTCACTGCCAACCAACCTGTTAGATAAAATTTCCGTGAAATTACGGATAAGTACAGGCAAAAAAAACTATCCAGAAATCTTCGTAAAATAACGGACAATCCGTTTTTCTCACAAAAATTGAAGGTCTTGAAATTACTGGCACTCCATATTCCAGAAATACGAAATACTCTTATTTGTTATGTTTTGTCGAGACTTTGACAAATTTTTCGAATTTTCCGGGACTTGAACCCACAACCTTGAGATTCCCGACAGATACCCTGACAAGTATAACGCAGTGACAAGATAGTCAATTAGTGAGTTCCATGCAGTGGTAAGATACCAACTTTATAAGAGACAAATTTAGTTTTTGACATCCTGATTTTACAGAATTTCATCAGTGTCATTATGAGAAAAAATATTTTACTATATAGAAATGAATAACTTTAAAAGGTACGTACCTGCTGGCGTGAAACGCAGAGAAGAGGTGCGATTTTTTTTTTTTAATTGTGATAAGTTACATGTAGTGACATATATGTGACCGCACACTGCAGGATAGGTGAAGCGAGGAGAATAAGAGATGTGTGTAGCCTCCTCGGAATACTTCGGTAATTTACTGGGCTGTTCCGCCCTTTGTCCAAGCGCGATACGAGTCCTTGACTGAATTGCTCGTCGCTCCGCATCTCTAGTCTTCGTTTCGCACCAGTGTTCATCCGCATTAACTCTAGGCGTTATAGTAATCATTAATTCCAGCATTTTTAAAAGAAACACAAAATATGCTTTACTATTGTAGAAGTATATTTCCATGAATTTATGGAAAGTTAGATCAAACTTCGGGAAACTAGCAATACGGACAATCTTCCGTGAATTTACGAGTAAGATACAGTGGGTAATGTTGAATTAAACGCAGTAACGGCTAGTCATATTTTTTCATAGTTTAAGTTTTAGTGCTCACCTTATCGCGAACTTTTTGTAAGTGTTCCATACTCTGTATGGGTTAATTACTTGCGTTACTATTTACGAAGTTTTTTTTACAGGGTAGGATGGAACGTAGTCCAGAAAGGGAAGCTAACATCCAGCACGCGGAAACACAGCTCAATGCGGGTATATCACTGACACGTTGAGACGTGCTGGTCTGTCGACAAAGACCCGCAGTGCACGAGCCCCCAACACTGGAGAGGAGGGGAACAAAAAAAAGAACGGTTGAAAACATTTAAACTGATTTCGCACAGCTCTGGCTCATGCGCTCTGATGCAAATCAAATCCGCCCTCACGGATCGCCTCAAACAAGTTTATAATTTCCATTTTTTATTCCGGTATTTTTGGTCTCAAGTTTAATTCAATAAACGTCATGAATACGAATGGAAAATAAAATTTGTCGTGCATCACATGCGGGCAATAAAATTGATTTCCAAAAAAAAAAAAAAAAAAAAAAAGAGCGAGAGAATACGGAAGGCTGGAAGTGAAATGGCAGAAAAAAATTGGTTTGATGTAGGATGAAGAGGAGGGGCCAGCCGTATTTCTGTGTAATGAATACAATAGGTGTAGTTCTGAAATCGTAAATTTTATTTCGTGCGATTTATTATTCTATTCCAGACCACTGCCTAGCAGTTATTATTTTTTTTGTAGATGTAAAACGGAGAATTTTCGGCAGTCGTAGCGAAATAAAAGTAACGATTTATAATATTTGGGCCATCATACGATTTTATTAATGCGCGCTGTATGGGTGTCATTAATTTTTTTTATATATATTTTTTTAAATCAGCGATTTCGGAGCCCCTCCCAAACGATGGCGTAGAAGTGTGTGAAACTAGCCGAGGCAATTTATCTCCTGCGTGGACGAGTAGCCGGCTGCATGGTCAGCGTCTGGGATATCGTCCACGTGAAAATTGCGACCATGTCGAGGTTTATTTTTATCAGGGTGCTCTCAGTTGGCGCGGGGAGAGGGAACTGGAAGGCTTGGAGTTAAAATACTACCCTCCCTAACCACAATATTAGGTACTTGAGTGTACAACGCTTCAAGTGCGCTGTAATGTGCGGGGAAGGTTTCTTTTTAAGGCGATAGTCACCATCTTGGATTTTTGTATCTTGTGTCATAACTTTTCATCTGCTAAGTTTTTGGAACTTAAATTAACTACGAAGTAGAATACATATTGACAGACTTTAGACACTCTTTTTGTCGTTACATTTGGTACAGATCTAACTGCAGTTAGAAAATTATTTATTACTTTCTTAACTGCAATTCGATCTGTCACAACAGTAACGTAAAATAACGATTTTTCATGTCTAGAATTTCCTTAATACGTATTCCGTTCCGGTGTTAGGTTAAAGTTCCAAAAATCTACCCAGAAGAAAAGTTATGACTAGAGACATGCAAAATTCGCGTTATCATTTGGCAGCAGACTAAACTTCACTTTCCTATACATAACAGAGCATAATCTGCTATTTTATTGGCCACTAACTTTTATGTGTTGTCATTTACGTATGTTACGTCTTCACAGAAATTGGCCTCACTACAGTGTAAGCATTCTCTGCGGCAAGTTACAACAATATCGACCAGCGGGAGACGTCGAACAAGCCAATAGTCACTCGGAGTCTAGTCAGCTGTCAGAAAATAACGCGAATTTCGCACGTCTCTAGTTAAGACACAATAAAAAAATTCAAGATTTCGACTATCTCTCACTCTTAACGAAATTATTCCACGTGTGTTCGTTATGCCACTGTATGAAAAGAAAACACACTTCAGGCAGGTATGGAATGTCATTGTTGTAACACTATGCTTATTAGATAGATTGTTTGGAAGCCGTCCAACATGGCTGAAGACGGCCTATTCAGACAGCCGTACTTTATGACGTAGCCTATATATGCGAGAACTGCGATAGAAACGTGCTGTGAACTTTGCCACAGACTTTCCACTGTTAAAATTATATGGCGACTGCTCAAAGTCCCATACCAAAAATAGACCGGCGGGTATCTTGCACGATAGTTAAGCCCAGTTTACACCGATATCGTAACAATGTTAATTACAAAATGTTAGTTACAAACGTGTTGTCAACAAATTCTAATCTATGGTACACTATTTTCGTGCAGTGTTGAAAGCAAAATTAATGTGCTATAACGTTGCTGAAAACACCGGTGTTACTAACAAAGTTGTAATAATAATGAACGGATGTTAGTAGCAATGTTGATAACAAAAATTCGTAGTACCTACAGCATTGCTGATAACATTGCATGCTAGTAACATTCGTTACCAACATACTTTGATCTAGGCGGTCCTACAATGGGTCGGGAAAATAATGTTATCAACAGTGTTGGTGACGAAGTTGTTAACATGTTTCTAAAATTCATAACTTTTGTTGCTAGCAAATGTTTTCAACATAAGTTGGTAACAAATGTTATTTACATGTATTTATAAATATTAACAAAGCTAATAATGTTGGCAACAATGTTGATAACATGGTGTTGTCAACAATTTTCAAGCATTTTTACAACATTGTTAATAACTTTGTTGAAAAATCGTGTTATTAGAAATGTTGCCGTTGGTGTGAACTAGGATTTATGCGCCTGGCACGTTGTGGCGATGCGGCATTTAATGCGCGCTTCAAGGTCGTCCTTATAGCTTCGTCGCTTCCGACGCGGCTAACGCATAAGTAAGCGGCGCCCTTTAAAAATGGTTTAATCGTGTCATGAGAGGCGGGTGCGTCTCGACCGAACGTAATATTCAATGCTTGACGTATGACTTGTGCAGGATAGCGATAAGGGCCAGACTGCCACACTTGATAACCGCATTGCCTATACACGAGGTGCGCTCAACTGACATGCGTTGTTTTAATTTAGGCGGTTTCTATGTCCGTTCCACACGTTTGGCAGGTACCTATGCACGTTCGGTTATCTACTGTCACCATACTTGTTATTATTTTTACTTTCGCAACTATTCTGATCCGAATTTAAGAATAAATTACAACCAACATCTGTACCACTTCACATCGTGGCAACACACACAGTTGTATTGTTGTCGTGTCGTGCTGTAGCGTAACAACTCGCCATCGTAAGACATTAATTTCCATCGTTTCTTCTTTGTTAGTAGTGTGTACAGGAATGGACGACTTGAAAAGAGGCGGAGTTTCAGTCTGGTGTGGGATACAATTCATATCTCCATGGATACCGCGATCGAACATAACCTTCATACAGGCGTTTGGCTTCACATGTCCAGGATGAGATGCATGTTAAGAAAATTTATTATTTGTTTGAAATTTGCCGCTCTTTCAGGTAAACATTGATTTTATGCATTTGCGTATCACAACCATGAAATGAAACTAATATTTTTTACACTTGCTTGTAAGTCTATGAGTGCACAACATTTTTTTTTTTTTTTTTTTTTTTATTTTCTACCATCAGCAACTAACAAATCAGCATGTTTGTAAACAAGCTCTGTTTCCCACAGTACTCTCCCCCTGCTGTGTGACATCAGAGGGCGTGTACTTCCATTGCTCCTTGTAACTCTATTAAGATCGAAACGGACGAAACAAAATTATGGAAGCATCACTTGTAAAATAATTATTTGTTTGTCAGAAGTTGAAGAATTTTTCAAGGTTACAAGAAAGTTCCTTGCTTTAGTTGAGCACCAACTCCTACTACTCAGTTATAGTTTAAATGATCACGTAAGGCACCGTAGTTTCAAACTGTTATATATGCTTGTAGACAACTGAGGAGTGACGAATGCCTGGCCACCAGTTCTATTATTATTATTGCATTTCATTATTTGGAAATTTATATTCCGAGTGCATAGTACTTACGGGGATCAGTATCTTCCAATTTTTTTTTTTTTCAATTTTCGCTGTAAGTTCCAAACAACGAGATTTATTACAATTTCATGTCTGACATGGCACACGTATTACCTTGATAACAATGACCAAATTGGCACACCTTTGCTACGGTTCTTAATATTTTTTCCTAGTACCCAAATGGAGGAAGAAAGTAATTTTTTTTTGTACGGATGGTCACAGGTACAGTATAAACAAGATTGGTCAAACAGTACCACCTGTATTCAATGTAAGAAACTATTCCCTTTGACTTGTCGAAGAATAAAAGGTTGTAGAATATTTGTGTGCAAGTTTAAATGCAGAAGTTCCATTATTCCAAAAGGGCGGATAACTGATCCACCTAAATTCAGTGCTAAGAATATCAGTTTAAGATTATACGTTTCTCGAAATCAATCTGAGCGAAGGTTTTTCTCGAGTAAAGTATTTTTGTAGGACAGTCTCTGCCGCCGAAATCTCGTATATTTAACTTCAGTGCGACATATTACGGTTAACAAATGCATCAATCTGTGTTAATGTTTGCTCAGTAAGTTTACAAGTATCATCATCAAGGATTGTTGCTACGTAGTTTTTCCACAATGACTTTCAAAAAGATGTATGTTTGAATTGGAGTTTTCAGCGTTTTTATACGTACCACACACACTCTTTTAAACCAGTGCAGCATAATAGTCTAGGCATTTTTAACTGATACAAACTTGATTGAATGTTTCTGGACATATAGGATGAAATTTTGTCTTGTAGAACGTTTTACAGGTATCTACTGTCACTAGGCCATACAAGCCATGTTTAATAATCTTGCGTGTTTGACGTGTTCATGTTTCACGTTATTTTCTATCAAACACTGTTTGACATAAATCGAACATTACACATTCGTATAAATGACTGACATGTTGGTCTCTGAGAAAATAATGTACAATATAGAAGTTAACAATGCAGTCAAGACATTAAATGGTGCCTGTGTAGCGACACGCCTTTGCTGCACACTCTAAAAATAGTTTGTAAATTTGCCACACGTGCGTATAGGAGCGCTAAGAATGTTGGTATGGTATAATTGTTTCCCAGACACCCATGGCAGCACTCCTAGACTTTTTATAAAACAGTCAAATGGATGCTGAAGTTACCAGACTTGTATTGTAACAAATGTAACAGTTTGCATATTAACAAGACGGTAGTATGGTATCTGCCCCATACTGCGTTTAGGATAGTTACTTCCTAAACATTTCAGGAAGTTTTTTTTACAGTACAATTAGTGTCGTTTTTTAACTATGAGTTCAAGTTTCTGGCGCATTCAGTACTATAGCAGACGCAGGAAATAAGTTTTGATGTACCCAATAAACCACTTAGTTAATGCGCTGTTACTACTGTGCATATATTTCGTAAAGTACACACGTGTAATAAATGTGCAACTTATGTGTAAGTATATGTAGTGTCATGCTAATAAAATAAGATCTTGTTGCGGCCTGTACATCAAACCAGAATGCTGAACATGAGGTTACCTCCAGCCTGGCGCAAAGGAGGCGGAGGAGAACTCTCATATTTGGCAACACTGGAAATGCTGCGCTGCTCTCTAGCGAGCTATTGTGTAACTAGTAAGAGAAGCTCACACAATTACAACACACACACACACACACACGCACACACACAAGGATACCTTCTACTCCCTCCCTGTATCCTGCAACTCCCGACAGCTTCTATTACCAGGATTATTTAGTTAATCATTTGCTTCGCATCCGCAGGAAACCAAAAAAGGAAAATGGGACGAGGGAGAACTTTAATTTACTCGAATGTAATATATCTTTATTCCCCTCCCTTTCCACGACGGCTAATAATTGTAATTTTTTTATCCTCTTCCTTTTTTTTTTTATGTAGTCGTCCTGTTTCGTAGCCGGTTTTCAATCTAGCATAATGACAGTCAGCTCTCTAGTCATTGCGATGAATATTATAATAGTTGAAAAGTTAATTATAACCTCGGTCGGCTGGTCCTTTTCTTTTACCTCCCGAGATAATAGCTGTGGTGGAATGGTCTGAGGAAGGGGATGGAGGGGTCGAGAGAGGGGAGGGGGGAGCGAAGTGGTTCTGGAGGTTGCGTTATGATCCCAGGAGTTGCGAAACACCGTTCTCCGTAATAACAATAACATTAATGGGGTTCCGCGCCTTGTCCTTATTACGGCCGGGGCAGTCCATGTTCGAAGAAACTCGCGGGGAATGGGGGTGGAGGCATCTGTACGCACGCCATCTTGTCTCGGCTACAGGCTGGGCCGGCCAGTACGGTATGTTTCTGGCGTTCTGGGATGAACTGTACCGGCGGGGGGGGGGGGGGGGGAGGTAATGTCCGTTTTACGCGATACTGCCTACGTTGCAAGATTAAAGTAATGAATATTTGAAAATTCTGAGCCACGTGTAATTGCGAATATATTTTTTTTTTGTGCAACCAAGACAGTGTTCCTGGGAAAGTTAATGGGAACATGTAAAACTCGAAGTAACCATTTTTACGGCAGTGAAGGGAAATTTCTAGTAATCGGAAATAAGAATAAACTCGGCTCTGAATGGGTTAAACGCGGAGATAATGTAGGCTTTATCTCCCAGATAAAAGGATGTATTATTCTGCCTTTTGTTGCTTCATTTAATATACTATGAGTTTTTTCCGAGGGGCATTGTCAGTAGGACCGCTTCAATGTAATTTGGTGGCCTAACTTGTTTTGTTCTTTAAAGGGTCTCCCTACCACAACTTCAAATGCGTTGCAGCGAGTAATGGTTATTCTTTTTTTGACGAAACTATTTAACGCGCATTATATCTGTGCTCCTACGAAAATAACACACACTAGAAACTATGTCGCTATAGATTTAAAAGTGTGCATGTTTATTAGAAACAGAATTTTTGGGCCCCTCGAAATGGCCAAAACTGGCTTTCCCAGACTGCCGTATCTGGAAAAATAACAACCGGATTCGAAAAACAACTCTATAGAAACAAGCGTTAGACTTTGAACTATGCTGACCACAAATAAAATAATTTGGTCTCCTCTTAAAAGTCCCGTAGGAAAAAGGATAATAGTAAATCACTGCACGTCATCTGAGTAGCTTGCACGGAGAGGCGATAATGTATTACACACGTCGGTTAGTGGCAGTTTTACCGCTCCTGCCTCACATACACAAACACAGCCTATCTAGGGAAGCCCCTTAATACCGTCTTATACACTAATATTACAGAAAAGCTCTTAAGTGCCGTTTAGGTATTACTTCTATTAAAATTTTCGAAGTATGTTGTGATTTATTGAATTTATTTTGTGCATGGTGTGCAAAGTAAGCCTCTAATAAAATTTAAGTGCGTCGGAATTAATATGACAGCTGCTCTATTTCTCTATCACACATAAACTCACACACGCACACACATTTTATATGTATATAATATTTTGTTCCATTCGGTAACGTGGTCAAATTCGTTTTAGAAACGTGTTGCGAATCAAATAAATTAAACCGAATACAAGTAGACAGCAAATGGCTAAGTCAGTGTTGCAGTTGTGTGTGTGCACTAGAACAAGAAGGTTTGCTACGTGGGACTAAGTTGTACGATATTCAGGTCACGAGGAGCGGTGAAAGTCTTGATAGTCGCTACAAAATAATGCCTTGTGGAAATATATTTGACATGTAAGTGCTTTGAGTTCTGTAATGAAATACTGAATGTAAAATAAAGTTGGTACATTTGACAAGGCCACGTGTGTCTAGTGCTAGTTGACTGTGAAATAGCGAGGTCGGCTTCCATCGTTGCCAAACGATAGCACATTCTCAGGTCGCTTTTATTTTGTCGTTTCTTGTTGACGGTCACCAGGGTACATTTTAGCCTCGAATTTTAGACATAGCTGTATAGTGTCAGTCGGTCGCATGCATCACAGGTTGCATTTTCCTGAGAGCACGGCGCACGCACAAGACAATTCCTTGGCGAGTGTAGCACTTTTTGCCTACCTACCAGGCGTTGTGTTATTGTCATTGCAAAAGTTGTGAGCATTTTTCTATTAAGTGGTGCATTATAGTAGTTCGCAAGAATAGGGTATTTTGTTCGTTACGATGTACTGCTTGAGTAGACAACATGGAATGTCCATAATACCTAACGGCAAAGTTATTTTATGCAATTTGAGAATGGCCACCCCTACTATTTTAATGTAAGGGGAAGGTTTTAAAGCATAATTTTTAAGCGGTAAAGATCTTCATAATGCTTAAAATCAGCCACGGGTTCGTAATTTAACTCCTAACATACACACACACATATATATATGTATAGATATACTAAATTATATTTTTAATCTCTATTTTCAAGGGCCCTTAAGTCCCTTAATATTCACTTGTCTTGAAAGTACCCCTATAATATAGGCTTAATTTTTCACGCTGAGTTTTGGCTGTTAATTTCCTTACATTCTACATGTGTATATATAACTTCGTTAATGACTTAATGGCAGTGTAATTCAGTTGTGAACATATGTTTGCAGTGGAGAGTATAACGCATGTTATGACATCAGTCCAAGTGGTAGCGCGAACCCCAGCACACACACGGACCTGGGTCTGTCTTGGTCTGTCCTCTGTACAGGGCGCGAACAAAAGCTGTAAGAAAACAACACAGATAGAAACCGAGATTCCACACCGGCCACCTTGTTATTCCTTTCAGGGGCGTTGAATAACTCTGCATTCCATCCCCACCCCTCTGGTCTGGTCTGGTCTGGTCGTATCCACCTCCCCAGCTCCTCTTTGTATCTGTTCGTCCGGCCGACTATAAAAGGTCTTCGATGGTCGGCCAGCCCATCTCGTCGTAATATATATAATATTATATCTCTCCGGCTCTCATAGTGGGAGGAGCGCCGGCCGTTGCGATTCGTTCAGCGAGCAGTCTCTCCCCACATCCCTCCACATTTCTGTTCAGCACTTTAGCTGCTCCACCCAGCCACCCTCCGCGCCCCTTCACGTCGATAACTATAGTAATAATAAAAAAAAGCACGGGCGTGAATTTCCGAACATAAACCACTCGCAAACGTCCCCTCCTCGCTCGCCCATATGCAAAGGAACATTAAATATGGAAATAAAATTTTACTGTTTAACATTAAAAGCTTTCTTTCTTTCTCTGCTTCCACCCCCTGGCTCCCATCCCCCTTCCAGCACCTTGTGCTAACGGCCTTCTACCGCCCCTAACCCTGCAGCATACATTTTCAGCACAATTGCGATCGGCTCTCGCAACACATCCCGGCCTGCATTATTTTTTATCTGTCGCCGCTTATAACTTTGGCAGTGATCTGGTGGGCAAGGGCCGTGATAAAGGCGGAGGGAGAAAGGGGAAGGGAGGGAGGGATTTTTTTGATGGTCCGGCGTGCATTTGGGTAAATAATAACACGTTATCGGGCCGGCGCAGTTACCTTTATGCTCGGCCGTAGAAAACGCGCGGTTACATACATGGCATGGGCACACACATTCGTGCTTCCGTGCAGTCATAAGCTCGGGGTATCATTATTCAGGGTCTGGGAGGGGGGTGAGGTGGCGAAATCACTGCGCATTGTGCGACAGAAACACAGCCGCCCCGCCCCCCAACAACCCCTCCGCCCTGGCTCGCGTGGTTATTGCTGAGGATTCTCCGTGCGCGCGCGCGTGTGTGTGTGTGTGTATGTGCGCGCGGTGGTCTGTACGTTATTGCCCGTCGGATTAATGGCAATAATGCCCGCGGCCTGAAATGGTGAATGGACATCTGGAAAACAACAGGCGCGACTCGAAAACTGTTGCCTGTTCCCCTCTCGTCCTGCCTTTGCGCTGGACCGTTTGTGGAGGAAGGGGTTGGGAGGGAGGGGTGGTTGGCGAGCGAAATATTGCCCTGGTGTTGATGACCCACCGCTTCATCGCTCTGGTCGGGAGAAGAGGGTTGGGGGAAGTACACCAATACACGGCTCCACGCCCCTGCTGGAACACCCGCCCGCCAACCCCTGCAGGCCCGCAATTGAAACATTTTCACCCCCCGACCGGGCCGAGACAAAAAAGTCATATATGTGTGTGTGTTTGGAAGGTTGGGAGTTGGGGAGCTAGGTACAGAATACAGGCCATTGATTTGAAATCCGCGCGCCTGGTTATGCCGATAGTTACGACGAGGCCGCTCCGGGTATAATGGTCGCCGTCAAAAGTCTTTTTTCTCCCTCTCCCACAGCGTTTCTCTCCCTCCCCCCTCCCTAGCACCATCCTCTTCCCAGTCGGGTGGGATTATTTGCGAGTTGCGCGCGCAAGCCTGCCGGCGCCGCTTGATTCCGCGAGACAAAACACTGTTTTTAACGTCGCGCTGTGGAAATGCCGCCCGCGCTAGCACCCCGTCAAACCACCCACTTCCTACCGTCAGCCTGGTTGGCCTGGCTTTTGTCGGGGTAGCCGGCAATACCGCGGTGGGATATTGTGCGGCGTCGGTAGATGTCGTCCGGCCGCTGTGATTGGCCCGTCAGCGAGTCTGCTCGTGCGTCGCCGCTATCAGCTCTCACGAGTTGTGGTTCGTCGTGTAGCTTGGCGGTGACTTCGGAGCCAGTCCCTCGGAGCTCGAGTCCTTGCCGAAGTTCTGTGAATACACTGACAAGTTACACGCCGATAAATAAATGCCTTACGAAATAATAACGCCCTGATATTATGTATCTGTTATATCGCATGTGATTAACAAATAGTTAACTTGGTTTATAATTGTCAATAGTTACATTTAATAACAAGAGAGTATGTTATGAAGGTAATACAGACGTACCAATTAATACAAATCGAAATTGCATTTTCTAATGTTACATTCTTTGCACAGGTGTTTGCTATCAACTTCGGACACCGGGTCAAAAGTAAGGTCTCACTCTCATAGTTTTCTTATAACGGGGTGTCAAAGTCATTTGCTTGTTACACTGCCATGCAAATAGTGAAAACCAACTACGTACCTACTTAAACAAAATAATTCACTGTGAACTTACACCCCATGAGTTATGCAATAAAACATTAAAAAACCCACAACGTAGTATTTTGAATTTAAAAAATCGCTAAAGTTCAGAAACAAGTTGTAAATTTAACAAATTTTTAATGTACTAAACCAGTTCGTGGGAATTTCAAAAAAAAAAAAAAAATTCATTACGTAGCCAATAGTATGTTATTTCACCGTGAATTATTTTACGTGCGCATTTCAATTGGTTTTCATGATTTGCATGGCAGCAGAACGTGCAAATTTTGACTTTGACGCAACGTTATGAGAAAACTACGCCAGCTAAAATTGTTTCGTAAGAGAAAACTGCACTCACAAATAGGCTATTGTCTACAAAAGTAACACTATGTCATATAAATATGAAATTATGACTTTATCGCACTGAACACCCTTAACATCGAGTTATAACTATTTTTACATGCTCCTTGATCGTGTTCCACCTGGCGCTGGAACATACGTATACGAAATTGTATGCAGGTATGTTCACAGGTTTTTGAGATGATATTTTAAGGATTAATATTCTTAGGTAAATAGTAAAACTTTATTATAAACCTACATTAGTTCATCCATATCCAAAAAATACCGTAGGAACGGAATGCGCCTCGTAGGCTTGGTTCAACATTTTAAGGACGCGGTCTGCCTCAATTTTCATCAACATTTTTTTTTTTCATTAGTACCACAATTTTTTTCTTATTTTAGACCCAAAATGTGACTAAATTTGGCTCTTATGAAATTTTTTTATCACTCATAGTTTTCGCGTAATGGCTTATTAATGTCATATTTTGCATGTTTCCGTTTTAACGACCACACGAAAACCAATTGATATATCAAACTGGAAAAATCACAGTGGTTAAAGACACGTTGCAGGCTACAATGTCATGCTCATAAAAATAAAGAATAAAATTATTTGTATTTAAAAAAAATGCCGAAACTGAAAATAAAAATTTTAAAAAATTCAATATATTTTTTTTAAATACAAATTATTTTTATTCTTTATTTCTAAGAGCATGACATTGTAGCCTGTAATATCTTCAACCATTTTGATTTTTTTTTTTTCAGTTTGGTATACCAGTTGGTTTTCGTGTGATCGTTAAAACGGAAACATGCAAAATATGACTTTAACAAGCCATTATGCGAAAACTATGAGCGATAAAAAAATTTCATAAGAGCCAAATTTAGTCACATTTTGTGTCTAAAATAAGAAAAAAATATCTGGTACAAATTAAATATTAAAAAATGGTGATGAAAATTGAGGTGGGCCGCGCCCTTAAGGGGATGGTGTGATTCTCAATTTTTGGGAAGTGGTGGAGCGTGGTAAATTTATTTTTGTTTTGACGGATAATATGTCTTCTCCAATAAGTCTACGCGTAGATACATGTAGTTAATCTAATTCTTTTACTACTTTTTTTTTTGCAATGGTGGCCTGACCGCCTGTGCAGTGTAGGACAAGCTTGTTGGGTGAGTGAGGAGATTGAGTATGGAGCACCGCCGTAACGAAGGTGCGGGAAAGTAGGACATCCCGAGAAAATCCCCTTACAGCAGCTACGTCCGGCACCTATTCCTTCCCGCATAGAACAATCCGGGTTGACCTCTATTGGCGCTCGAACCCGAATCGCCGTGGTGGGAGGCGAGCGGCCTAGATGCTTCGGCAGCTGCCGTCCACAGCTTGCTGGGGAAAGTGCTGACAGCGTTATTATCACGTGAGAGGAACATTGTTTCATAACCTTTCGGTTTCCGTTGGCGGTAGCCGTGTTGTGTTCTGAAGAAATGCTTCTGTGGGCTTCTTGTTAGTTTCTAGGTTTCAGTGGGAGACAAGCAGTGGCGATTCATGCCTGTGTTCCTATGGAAACTGTGCTCAGTAGTGACTGTACACAAGTATGTGTTGTCTGTGTAACAATTGATCTGTGTTTAGATATGTCATTACACTGCGCTCTAGTAAAATACACTTCCTTGCTATAAACTCGTACATACATAAATAACATATTACTAATATTTATGACGCAGTTAATCAAATGTTATTTTTTAAATTATGGATATATTCTCGCCTTTTCAGTATCACTCGGTAATTCATGAGTGAAAAATGGCGACTGATTCCGAAGGCATTTGTATTACGTTAAAACTATGTATAGAAATACTATTTTTGTTATTGTAATGCAAGTATTGTCATTGTTAAAAATGAAGAGTTCAACTCGCTGGGCGAGACCCTGCCTTAACGAACTAGCATTCACATGGAGCGGTTTCGGGAAACCATGGTAAACCGAAATCAGGATGGCCGGCGTCTGGGATCGAACACTGGTCCTCCGAATGTGATTCCAACTTTCTACCGCTTGGTAAGGAGTCTTAAAGGCAATACTTGAATCTACTCTTTAATTTCTACCAGCATTCCTTACGTTGGCCTATTGCGTCACGGAGAATGCAGTTACGGCTGCATTCTTGAAAAGTTCTTGCCAGCCGTAGACCAGTCTTATCTGCAAAGTAATGTGAAAGAGCAGTAAAGAAATCAACCACTTTAAACAGGCGTGGGCGTTTCTCTTTCGGCGTGGCCTTTTCCTGGCCACGACAAATGTCACCACTGTGCACACCGGCTCTGATATTGCAGGCGGGGAACCGGTTCTGATTGCGTGTATTGTCTGTCTGCTAGTGCTGCTATCTGGATTGCAGTGTCGGCCCACTTACCTACCACAAGAGATTGGACAGTGCTAGCAGCTTGGGGGCTGTTTAAATGTCTCCGTATAATTGTCGCAGCGTGAAACTAGCACATTTGTTGCACCTGCTTGCGCTGTGGCGGATTTAATACGTCCACACAGTGTGGTAAAGGCATAAATATGTCTCTTCCGTGGATACCACATGCCGAACCACGTTGAACCAACACTCGCCAAGTGACAACAACACGTTTTCTAACACGTGACCAACAAATGACTAACGCCGTCATATTTTGATAGCGATAGATATCGTTGGCACAAACGTCTTCAGTGAACATGAAATAAAAAATAAAACATATTTAAATAACAACAACAAATGTTCAATGTTATCAAGATTCTGGGCGCACGTTGGTCCAAAATAAAATTGCGTGCCATCTTACTACAGTATGTTTACCTTGTTACCAACATTCGACAACCATTTGTTTGATAAAATCGCCAAAATATTTTGTCTAGAAAATTCTTCATAACCTGTGAGACTGAACAGTCATATTTCCAATGTTCAGCAAATATTAAAAAAGAAAATCTCTGCCGTTGTGTTTAGTTTTTTTTTCTTTTCTTTTTTTTCTTTAATTCGAGCGAACGTTCAGTCGCGCATCATTCTAGACTGCTGTCAGAAAATGTCGCAAATTTCGCAGGTCTTTAGCAGTGCAATAAAACGTTTATTCAAAGTTTCTTGGCTGAAACCTAGGTTGACAGTGTGTGCGCATTTCGAGATGGCGTTGTGGATGTTCATTAATGTATGCCTGGAATGGTACATGTAGTTGAGTGTGACGACTTACTCGTGTGTGTGTGTGTGTGTGTATATTACGCCTTTCAATTGTACTCTAGGTTCACATGTGGTTGTTTTACTTGATGATTGGCGTGAGCAATGTTCGGCAGAGTGCAAGCGACACGCTGCAATTGCCCTGCGACTGTCGATAAAAGTTCGTCATATCCGATCATAAAATGTATAACTGTAGTTTAAACACACTGGTTCTACATGGCTGACACTGTAGGAAATGGAATTCAGAGTGAATTAAAAATGTACAAGGGCCAATTTGGGTCGGTTGACAAAATAACCTCAAATATTTGTCGTGCGGTTGCGTTCTGCAATTAAAAAAAAAAAAAAATGTATATCTGTTAACGCCACGCAACATCGATATAGTCTGTTCAGTTTAAACGGAGCACTCCCCAACAGTTTTAATATCCAAAAACTGTATTTTATTTGGGCCAAATATGTTAAAGTTTTGAGATTAGTAAAACGTTACACTGTTTTTTTGTTCCAGTGAAGTTTTCAGGGCAGAAATATTAAAGATGAATGCAAAACGGCTTCCTGTATTTATATATTGATGTATGTATATAGACCTACATAAAGTGTAAGTACATATCTGTCAACCAGCTTTATGCATCCTTTTCGTAGTGTGCCACGGAATTGAGGATTGTATCAAGTAGAACTCACTACTGTGAGACATTGGATGTGTGTGTATGTATGTATGTATATATATATATATATATATATATATATATATATATATATATATATATATATATATATATATATATATATATATATATATATATATATATATATACGCACATACATACACACACACATACATACACACACATTTATTTATTTGGATGACTTACTGTTCACTTAGCTACGAACGATAAAAAACATAGTTTCGCTGCGGTCGAAATTTAAATTAAATCCGCCTGTATAACTTACGAACACACACGCACTCATCATATACCATTCATACTTAAATTAAACCCGCCCGTACCGATTTAATTTAAGTATGGACCGAAGCGTAAATGGAAATGGACAACGCATTATCTTTTTTATCGTCCATGTCTAAGTGAACAAAGTCATCCAAATTCGACAATAAATACGTAGGACCAGTTGGCGATATGACCAGAAAATTAATGGAAATTATCGGATACGTAGACATCCCGCTGTCCAACAGTAGTGAGAGTTCTTGTGCGTGACGTACTTGGTATAATCCTTATTTCCGTGACACGTTAAAATAAGGTTGCAATGAGCTGGTTAACTATTAAAACAACGACATGAATGACTGTTGCTCGGCATACACACGTAACTAATATACTGCATTTGTGGAAAGTTTGTAGTAAAGGCCGAAGAATACTTCCAGCGTTGTGTTTTACGAATCCGGGTGGTCTTTTTTTTTTTTTTTTTCAGTTACAGTTGTGTAAAAAACAGTTATTAGCGATTTTGTGGGGCCCCAAATCATGTTTCTAGTAAACATGTTGCATTTTTAAAATCATACAAGCCTAGTTTTATCCGCGTGTTCTGTTCGCAGTTACACATATTGGGGCCTTATTCATAGTCGTTTTTGACCCGGACTAGTGCGGGATCATCCTTGGACTATTTTTTGTCGTATTCGTAGACGCGAACTAACTCTAGTCCGAGGATCATCTTGTGTTAGTCCGGTCTAACTTTTAGTCCGGATCAAGGGTAGGTTTAACGATGGGCTAAGTCGAAAATAAATATGGCGGACCCTTAAAATATAAGACGTCGTTTGCGTTACATATTCTGGTTATGGAATATAATTAATTTTTCAAACTAAAAAAACATACTATAAGCTTACGTTCATAATTTATTTAGTCATAAGCACTAGTTACTTAAGAGCTTGTTCCCGAGTTTTTTTCAGACTGGTGCCAAGAACTCAAATATTTTTTAACCAAAAGTTTTGAAAAAATTTGAGTCAATGCGAAGTCACACGATACACAATACTGTGGACCGCGTTTTTTAAAAATAATGTACCATTCGCCAGCAAAAATATAATTTCCTTCATTTTTGTTTATTTTCACGATGAAAAACGTGGTACTTTGGATAATGTAAAAAAAAAACGTTCAGTATAATTCTACAAAAAAAATCAGCTACAAATTATAATATATAAGTGTCAAAACAGCTGTGCAGCGAAATTTCGATGTGAGTATTAGGTAGCAATAAAAAAATATTTTCGAAATCACTGCAAAACTCCGTAACAAAGCCTTAATTTAAAACAGTAAAATTCAAATTTTGTGAGCGAAACATTCGTACTGTGTTTTTATTGTACCGTGTAAGACATTTAAATGCGGCAATACTATTTTATCGGGCCTAAGAAGATGGGAATCATTGCTATAGACAACATTAAACCGTAAATATTCGATTTGCGTAAAAGATTTTGCAAACATTATAACACAAATTTATTTACTACAAATGTTTGGTTTGGTAGTTAAGTGGTATGGTTTGGTAATTCAAAGGTTGAGGGTTCAAATCTTGTTTTGTGAAGAAAAAAATGCAATGCTCTAAATTTCTTAATTTTTATTTGTACACAACGAAAATAATGCAGTTTTCTTATTTTATTTAATAAGTGCATTTTTTCAGTACATTCTGTAACTAAACATTAATTTCGTTCAACTTCACGACAGTAATGTTTAGTATGAAAACCTCTATTTGCCCATAATATTCTTACACATACTTCCTACGTTGTCATTCGGAATTTTGTTGGTACATTCTCTTGTTAGTTCTTCACATAATGCCACAGTACATATCGTTCTTAATACAATTTCAAATAGTGAAATATACCTACATGATTGCGTACTGGCAGTGTAAGATTAACCAGATATGTTGGCTTTGAATTCTGCTCTGCTTTTAAGTTGTGTGTTACGGATTTTTTTTTTTTTTTTCATTCTTACTCATATTTAATCAACAGTAGTTAATTTTTTTTAAAGGCGATTTTTTAACCACAAACAAATTTGTTATCGTTATTATTTTACTGTCAGTTTGGAAGTAATTTCGAGTAAATGAATATAATTGTGGTATCCTGTGCCTATTAATTTTGTAGTATAAAAATTAAAAAATTATAATGTATTTCACGAAGATTTGCTTATGATTTTATTTACAACATATCTTAATAGTGGCTTATTGGTACGAAATGTACCAACATCGTTACAATATATTCACTGTATGACATGACTGAAACAATATTTCGTGGTAAATGTCACCGAAATTCAAGTTATTTTCACTAGCGAATGCTTGCCTGTGTTAGAAAGTTAAGAGCGCATGTGCGGGGCATCTGGCAACAGTGTACAAGGCAGGTCCCGCGACTGTCTCTAGTCCGGCGTTAGTTGGCGTATGTGAACAAGGTAACACTTGGTCCGGACTAACTCAGGACCAAGCCTGGACTAACTGGAACAAGATGGTCTCAGGTTCATCTCGGAACTGTCTCACGACTATGAATAAGGCCCACTGTGACTAAGTTTAGCTGTTTCGCGTAGAAAAGAATAGGCGAGGCGTGCTACAACACCAATCATGCCTCAGGTTGTTACATAACTGTTATTTTACTAATATGTTTTAGTCATGTTTTATAGTTGTTGGGTGGCTGTAGTCAGAGGTGGGCACTTTATACTGAAACTAGTTATGTGGTTAAGTTAAGGGTGAGGGTAACGGTTAAATTAAATATGTTAATATAATTACGGTGGCTTTACTCTACATAAGTTAAGTTACAAAATACTACACGGATGTACTACATAGTTTACATAGGAGGGGAGCGGCTGTTTAAATATTTACGTTCTTCTCTATGATGGGTGACCCTTTGGACACCTTAGATCTTACCGTTAGCATGATGCCGGAGGCTGATGATGACTGTCGGCTATCGACGGACGGCGGCAAGTCTTGGGTCTCGACCAAAGACCATCCTGGCGAGGTGGTGACGGCTGGAAGGCTTGAAGGAGACAGACATCGATTCCCTCGATACATTGCATTATATTACCACACTTCAGTGCCGGTGGGGAGAATCGCTGAGGCCCTCGTCTTGTGCAGCCACTGACCTGATTGCACTGCCGTCGTCGCTAGCCCGTCCTCCAGGCGAGGTTCTTGGTAATCGGAACAATGTGCATAAGTCTTATAAAGACACGTGTTCTTGGGTGTATAGTAGTCTGATCTACAGTAGCTTGCCATGGTAGTGCTTCGCTACAGGGAGTGAGAGAAAGCAAATGCTATAAATGAAGGTATCGAAGGGTGCCCGTGTAGGGTTCTGGAGGGGTTGGGGGGTGGAGCAGTGACAAAGCGACCCCGCTCGACCGCGTGACTTTTTTATCCCGCCGCCCATCGTCCCGGCAGCTCCCCTGCTAATTACAGTACGGCCGCCAATTCGTCCCTGCCCCTCGCGGAATCATCAATAATTACACTTAATAATTTATCAAATAATATCCCCGGCAGGCGGCGGCCGAGGGAGGCAATTAGCAGCTGGGGCATACGGAATGCGCGGGCATTTTAATGGTTCGATAATTACCCCGGGCAGTTGGCGAGGGCGGTGGCCAGCCCACGGGAAGGTAAGGCTCCTTGCCGCTTGTCAGCTCAGGCCTTTGTACTACATGCGCAAGATTCTACCCTTACCGGTTACACTAAGTAACCTGCCGGGGTTACGTAGGTTTGCCCGATCACCAGGTTAATACCTGAAAACCTGCTTGCAATTTAGGGTCGCAGAGTTATGGGCGCTTGGATTCTGCACCCGGGTTACTGTTTGATCATCTCAAGCTGAAATTGTTCCCTACTCGTGCAAACCCCGTGCCTTAGGGCATCGGTGCTGGACATGGTTATTTTGCAGTGACCACTGATGTTACCTGCTTGAAGTTACATGTTCCGACAACAAAACTGGTAGCTGCAACTGGATTTATGAGGCGTTCGTGAGGATTTGAGAAGTTGACACATGCTGGGAGAACTTCGGCTCGTGAACATGTGTTTTATGCGATATGTAGAGAGGATGGTATATCGCGAAAATGTTTTGCGCCAACATACCCTTGAAAACACTGTAGTTTCTTGCAACTTGTATGATTGGCTGAAGTACGTCTGACACAACAAATCTGACTCCAGGCCAATTACACGCATCAAATATTACAATAGTGGGATTACTATTGCTCTGCGAATTAGGGTGACAACTCCACGTACAAGCGAAAGCCAGTAATGTTTTGGTAGCTGAACGTGCTTTGAAATCCAGCAAACAGTCGATAAACCATCATCTCTAGAGATGTTTCAGTCTAGGCAACTACTGATTGGTCAGATCAGTGATATAAGTACTTGAAGTCATGAGTGGATATTTTATTTTGTCCATTGATTCTAAATGAAGCCTACAATCCAGTAGCGACAAAATTAATGTGCTTGCTTGGCCGGGGGGGGGGGGTAGTATTTAGAGAAGAACTCGTCGATCAAAGGCAACGGCACGTAAATTGGGACGGGAGGAGAATCTAACCCGTATCGCCGTGGTGAGAGGTAAGTGGCCTGGTCACTAGACAGCCTAAGTACAAGAATTATGCCGACCCTTGTTCGTGGAAAACACAATAGCTTCAGAGGTTAGCATGTTGGTAGTGCATTTGGTGATCACCTTGGCAATAAAAATTAAACAGTTTTTTTAAATTATACGTATTGTTATGTTTATGTTGTGTGAGTGATGAAAAGGTACAAAAGGACTGCAGAGAAAAATACATGGCTTGGAAAGTCCTTCATTGTTGCGTGTGAAGTGTGAAAGGTTAACAAATAGGCAACTTGTGGCAGTCGTCGTTCTCACTCCCGAACAGCTTTTAGCAAGGCTTTCTTTCAGATATTTTCCTCCGGAGAGGAGACGATTCATAGTTTCTTTAAAGGAAAATGAAAAAAAAAAAAAAAGGGGAGGGGTGGGGGGCAGTGACGAGTTTCTTTTGGAGAGGACTTTATAGGACGGTACAGAAAGTTTTGTCTATTCAAGAAATTGTTATAATAAACGTAATTTCATATTTATATAATTAAACAAAGTCGCATTTTTAAATATAAGTAGTTATCATTTATAGTAGTTTTCAACTTTTTTTTTGTATTGCTACCTCGAGTTTGCCGCGGGATGTTGGTGACAAAGAGGTCTTTCTTCTCCCAACCATTCCTCCGAGTTGTGCTTGAAATAATCACTGCTTCTAGACTGTTCGGTTTATTTGTTTATTTTAAAGAATGACTTTTTTTATTTATCCAGAAAACTCGGAAATACAATACTTTCAGAAGTCATCTGTAGTATTGCGGACATCTGTTAAATCGTAACAGATAACTACTTGTCAGACTACGTTACTGGAGCTATCGGAAAGTATGGAGTAGTAACTTTCGAAGGCTGCTGACCAGAACCAGCTGCGAATTTCCTACCAGTAAACTTTTATGGTTACTGCTTACATATGCGTGTCTGCATATTGTACTGCAACATTATCATATAGAATGTGTACTTAACCTTCGTGACTTTAATATTGCAAGATTCATATAATGTGCGGAAGCTAGAAGCTATTAATGTCCGTTAGTTTTAAGTTCCTTTGGAATGAGGGGAAAACATAGCGAGAAAAGTTGTGAATGCATTGTCTTTTCCTGTGTCACAACTGCAAGGTTTCTCCCTGAAGTTTATTTTTGAATAAGGCTGCCCGTTGTTGGCTATATGATGTAAACTAGTCGAACTGGTTTGAAAGCAGACATACAACTTTGGCGCATTCTTCGTTGCAGGGAGTCACGAATCAGTCTCTCGAATGCAACTTACCGGTTCAAAATACGTAGAGCAACTTTGTTGTGTTGATCGCAGGTTCAGGATACAGCTGAAATAGACGGGTTGGAATATTTCCATCTGTGCGACACGCGTGTCAATCATGTATATAACCACATTGCAATCGAACGTGTCGCAACTGAGTTGTATTGGGAAAGACCGGACAGTGGAAATGGGAACACTACCTCGTAAGACATTTTGTCGCAATGTGAGTAATTTTGCAAGTATTCTTTCATCATGTAAAAGTGTGTAGACTGTTCTCGATAAAGTGAGCATTGCTTAAATTTTCTTTCAGCCATTTTGCAATATGTTAATATTTTTGACCTGAAAACTTCCCTGTAAGAAAAAAACCTGTGTAAACATCAGCCCTAATATCAAACTTAACATATTTTGCCCAAATAAAACACAGATTTTGGATATTACAAGTGTTGGAGAGTGCACCGTTTAAAGTAAACATAATATAACATGTCTTTCAATAGAAAAATGCTCTTTAAAATAATTCTGACCGAAATATAATGTTTCTCTAATTTTTGGGACCGCGGTTGGGCGCATTGGCTACAGCATTCGCGCCCATCAAGGCGATCCGGATTCAATTCCCGTCAGTGTCGGTCCCGGGATTTTTGCATGTGGGAGTCGTGCCGGACAGTGGCATTGTTCATAGGGTTTTCTCGGGGATCCCGTTTCCCCCGTCCCTTCATCCCGCCGCTCCGTGCTTATACTAGGTCACCCCTCACCGGTGCTTAAGACCTTGACCAAAATCACTCCACTCACTTGCGTATATTTTGAATTCTTAATGACCAGGTTGCGTTCTTTGTATTCTTGATTTATAAAACCGCTATGTTGTTATCTACAGTTAGTGCGTTGTTGGAATAGGAAATATGTTTGTGCGATAATAGGCCTACATTTTGCAGGGGATTTCGCGGGCAAACACACACGTACACACATGCGTACTAACGTTTATAATTTGTGTTGGGCGTCATCTTAACTGTACAATCAGTATTATCATTCACAACGAAATTTTGTGTTTAATTTTGTTAGGCCTTTTAGTTGGCAGTAATAGAAAGTACGGCTAGTTTTGTTTGGATAGTAATTTAACATTGGCTTCAATACTGTGAAACGAAAACAGTCTTATTGCGTTTTTCTACCAATTGGGTACAAAAAAAAGTTTGAGTGATAAATGTAAAAGTATCCCAGGGAAGTAGTTTGAATGAATTGAATCTTTG
>PNEQ01005749.1:44870-100090 GCA_003012365.1 Medauroidea extradentata
GCTACAACAGTCGCGCGTGACTGCGTGCTTCTGAGGGGGGGGGGGGGGGACAGCCGCCGATCATTTCCCCTTATCGCACGGAGAAAATAGCCTGTACTTAGCCCCCGCTGCCTCGTCCTGGGATGTAGGTCACCATGTTGGGGGGGATGGGTTGCCGCCCCCGCCCGCTGTATAAACCACCACTGCCACAAAACAACTGCTAGGGAGCGCTTCGCTAGCAAACATCGGCCCCCGATAACCGATACAATTTACGGTAAATGAGGGGGTTGTTGACGTCGGACGTTGCCCTCGCCCCGGGGGAGCTTGGTTTTTTTTTTTTTTTTTATGGAAGAAGGCAAGGACGCTGTGCGGGAGCAACTATGTTGGCGCGGAGCGACGCGGCGTTATTTTTCAGGGTTGTATGTTTGAGTCGCAGGTTTCGGTAAGACAACAAACAAGTGTACCTTTGATATAGTCTGATCTGATGTTCGTATCCCACGTTTTTTCTTTCGATTTCTTCTCAGGGTCGGTTGGCGGGTTTTCTCGAGAGTTTCCCGTTTCCTCCGTTCATTCCGGCGCTGATCCGTACTTACGTCACTCATGTCACCCTCTCACAATCTCTCCACTTCATTTTTTCTCAAGGAAATACTGGTTCGATTCCTCACTTCTCTCACCAGGAAATTTTATTCTCTACCGCCAACCATAGACGATTATCGTGATGTCGAAGCAGATATTAATTGCCGTAATCAAATTTTTACGCAAAATATGTCTCGTGCGAAAAACTTCTTGGTTCCAATAAATCAAAACACACCATAGTTTACTAAACCCTTGTATCCAACAGAAAATATTTCCAAGTCAACTAAACATTTGTTTGATTCAAATCTTACATTTATGTTTGGCCACATACGGACTGTAGGTTGTGCAAAATATTTTTTTCTGTGCTGTGCTCGTGTGTGTTCATAATGTAGAGTTGAGTATATAATTAAGTTTAAGTGCAAAAATTGGTTTCTTACTTTAAATTGCTGGCCTTCGTAGCATAGTCGGTTAGATGCCGGTCTACTGTGCGAGAGGTCCTGAGTTCGAATCCCGGCTCGGGAATGAATGTTTTGTCCCTTCACCGTAGTTCACCCTCATTTGCTTTTAAAACCTCGTTGTTAAAGGGTCGTAGATGCCTCTTGTCTCACATCACCTTGCTTTAAATTATTATAAGTACCAGTACCATTGTTATGCTACGGTATATGATTTAAGCTCCAATCATTTCCGCAGTTTTTATGATCGTCAATAAATCACGCCTATATCTACAGGCTCTGCAGTGGCGGTTTTTTCCCCAATTTGTTCGGAAACTAAGTTTTGTCACATAACCCGTTTCACTCTACAATTATCGAGATCGTTAGCTAGTGTGGTCCAACGTCTCGAGGGGCCGCGGTGGCAGAGAGGTCAGACCTCTCGCCTCCCACCAAGGCGATCCGGGTTCGATTCCGGGCGGAGTCGGTCCCCGGATTTTCGCATGTGGGAATCGTGGCGGACGATGCCGCTGGTCGGCGTGTTTTCTCGGGGATCTCCCGTTTCCCTCGGCCATTAATTCCTGCGCTGCTCCATACTCACCTCATGACACCCCTCACCAGCGCTGAAGACCTCGATGTTAAGCGCTGACCAAAATCTATCACTCACTCACTCCAACATCTCGTCGATAACGTTGTCGTTAAGAGCTGTAACCAATGACGCAGAGAATTAGCAGGAGGGAAGCGGCCGTAGTCTATATTAAATAACCGTGTTGGCATCCTTCTACAGTAATTTTTGGGGAACCATTGCAAACCGAAATAAAGGTGGTCGACCGGAGCCGGGATTTGAACCGGGTTTCCTTAGAATTTTTTGTCCAGTTTTTCACTACTGTCATATTTCGTATGAAAACATATGATCTACCTTTTCTTTTGTATTTTCTTCGGCTGAATTGTCTTCAGTTAGGGCCATCTGCCGTTCAGAGTTTTATCCCTGCTTGCCAGACATGGTATCCCACACTGGTCCGGACTGAGAGATATTCATTGTACCCATCGAGGTCCGCTTGACTTCCTCAGTTATTCGAGAAACTATTCAGCGTGCGTGCATGGTGTATCTGCTTAGGAATAACCTTCGAAGAACGTTAGACACGTGTATACGTTTAACAAGCCCCTTGACGTGTTTCTAAATGTTTATTTTTACGCTGCCGAAAATGGTAAAAATTACGCAAATGGGAGTTTTTACGGTCCTCTTTAGGTATGGCGCAGAATCTTTTAAAAGGTGTAGGCATGTATAATACATATTTATCTTTAATACTACGTCACAAAATGATGGGCCACTACTAGGTCTCATACAGGTGAGTTGGCGAGAAGACTACGTGCCAGTTCAATAGAGACTACGGAGAAGTGCGATACTTGTGCTGTGTTGTCCTTATCGCATCCACACTTCTAGGCCTGGAACGCGCAGATTACGTTCACCCGTGCGGACACCTTAATCGTATGGTGCCGACGAGCCGCGTACATTCCGCGCGTCAGATCTAAGACCTCGTGTGTATCCGTTTCCCGTCCTTATAGGCATAGACGTTACGACGACGTCTGTAGCTCTGGCGTGTTTCCTGTTACGTTGAAGCAACGTTCATGTTGTTTAGGACAAGTTGCGTTCATACCAGGGACTGAAGGCTGGCGCGCGGACAGCACATCTAGCGAGTCATGCTTGTCGTGGAAGGGGATTTGTGGGTAAATATTAGTTGTCACGACTCATCGTGTACATGCGAAACTATTGTATTTAGATGTATAGTTTATTGATGAATAATGTTTCTAGGGACGTTAGATGTAAATATACGTAAAACAAATGTTGTTAGGTTGGTTTAGATTAAGTTAGGTTGAGTGCGGTTAGATTGTTAGGTTACCTAACCTTACCTAACATAGTCTTAGGTTAGGCCAAGTTAGGTAACCTAACCAAAACTAACCTAACCCTAATCAACCTAACCGAAACTAACTTAAAATTACCTAATTGAACAATTTGTTTAGTAGGACTACTTTTAACGTTTCTAGAAACATTCATCATCTTAATATTTACTGATTTTTGATTGTCGCTTTGTGGTTATTCAGTCCGCAGTTAGATGACCGGTTAAGTTCACTCGATAAGCAGTAATATCTGCCCACGTCGGGCCGAAGTGCAGCGATGTTAGTCACTGAGGACTTACGATCAGGCATCTCTGACGTAGAGAGTCTTCGCGCAGGCGGAGGTCGTGTCCCTCCGTCTACGTCTAGCGACGTCGGGCGTCTTTTGTTCGTGCTGTTGCGCCAGTGTTAAATGTCTTTTTTTTACTCGCGTCTGGGAAAACAGTAAATCTGTCCAATTACAGACTCAGTAGGTAACGAGTCAGGCCCGGCCGGTGAGTTCATCGTCCTAGTCGTGGGTCGACGTCGATCAAACCCGCCGTCCGCCGTCACAGTTGCGAGCTGCAAATCGTAAACACGACCTCGCGCTGTTTTATTACTCCCTCCCCCCCTTTATTTTCAAATTTGTTGCTCGGTTTGGAAGAGCTATGTCCATTGCAGGGACATATTACCGGGAAAACGACATTAAACACAGGGAAAAACTGCAAGATGGTTATTTATCGACGTGCGTTCCAGAAACTCGTTACCGTCTTTTTTTTCCCTCGTGTTCCCTTCCCCCTCACTCGAGATAATAGTAGTGTTAGAAGTGCACGCGGTTGTTTTATGTCGATAACGGCTAGTGGAAGAATAATAGCGGTGTTCATGTCTGGAGAGTCTCTATGATACGCCTTGTTGACGTGGTTCGAATAGCTCGTGAATTATCTTCACGCCCTGCGTGAACTGATGCGAAAACGCACATTGGCCTAAGTTAGTAATATGTTTGGCGACCAGCAACGTCCTCGTGTGTAACGGACATTCTTTGAGAAGATTTTGTGTACTCCCGAAAATACGCTGGACAAGTGTAGTTAGTCTTAAAGAGTTGTTGAACCTGGCGCATAAGATGTAATGTAACGTGGTTTTATTTTTTCATGTATAACTATTAAACGTGTTTTCAATATGTAGGTCTACGAAAAGAAGACGCACTTAAAACTATGTCTCTAGCGTTGTTTTAATACCGCCAGCTTATTAAAAACGTAATTACCAAGCTTCTCAAAAGTGGCAAAAATGGCTTTCTTAGATTGCTGTGTCTGGGAAACTACCAACCGTAATTGTAAAACAAAATAATGACGACCTACGTTGGACTTGACCTCATACTTTCCACAAATAAAATATTAGGGTCACCGCTTAAAGTCCTATTGAAAACCACTTTCTACGTAAACATTGCACGTTAGTTTAGTTCTCTGCGCTCAGATGATAAGCGGCGTTGAACGCACGCATTGCAGTCGACTTATCGCCCTCCACGTTTTCTCGCTTCAAACGAAAAAAAAAAAAAAAAAACTTAGGTCCAACTAACTTTTAAGCAGCATCCCTACTTAAATGATACGTGAGGAAGCGATCGACGGACGTGCAGTATCTGCGAGTGTAGAAGAGTAAAAAGGAAGAAAATACGAAAACACTCTTACAACAGTAAAAAAAAATTTTGTACTTTTACAAAAAGGTTTTTTGGAAACCAGTTTCCAAAAAAGTTTTTTGTAACACTACAAAAATATTTTGTAAAACTTACAAAAATCTTGTAAATTTACAAATTTCTTTGTATATTTACAAACATTTCTGTAAATTTAGAAACAAATTTTGTATATTTACAGCTAATATCTGGTTCATTTTACAATAACTGCTTGTAGTGTTACGAAATTTTTTTTTTTGAAAGTAGTTTCCAAAAAATGTTTTTGTGAAAGTACGAAATGTTTTGTAAAATGTGAAAGGTCTCCTAGGTTTATTTTGTTTCAATTCGAAAAATCTGCTCATTAGCATTATTTTACTAGTTCCTAAAGTTGTTTACGATATTTGTAACCACTTAAAAAAGGTTTCTGACTTCTTACTTTTACTATCTGACTGATAGTGTTCTGATATTACGTTACAAGAATTTCCTTGTAAATGTACAATTTTTTTTTACTGTGTAGCTTTTAGTCGGTTAAAAAATCTAAGTTACTAAAGGATTTTAATGCATTAATGTATAAGAAAATTATTTGTGAATCAAAAGAATATGTAATATTTCGCCGAGATATATTTTTTTAACCGTATTGATTTTCCAGTATCAAAACATCGACTCTTAGTAACAAAGATGGGTACTACTTTTTTGTTTTGCTGAAGAAAAAAAAATTTCTGTCTGTCGTATGTTTATTATTCTTTGAGAAATTAGAATAAACAAACCACCCTTAAATGGTGATACATGTTTTAACCACGGAGGCTGCTGAATCACTAGCTGGTTGTAGGTTTCGCTGCTTGCTCTGCTGTAAGGTAAGAAGGTCTTACATTTCGTTAACAGCGAGGTCCCTATGGACGGTGACACACAATTTGACACACTGACAGGAACTGGGAGACGAATCGGCCATGGCCTTTGTTGAGGAAACGTCCCAGCATTCGCGTGGAGCGATGTCGGGAAACAACGTAAAACCTAAATAAGATGGCCGGAGCCTGGAATCGAATCCTCGTCCTCCTGAATACCCTCTTTGCTGTAAATCCGCGCCCAAACATGTGCAGTTGCAGCTTGGGGGATCCTGATTATGGCAGTGGTTCGGATTCCATCATGTGCTGAAGATGCGTCAGCTTCTCCTTCTTTCTCTCTCTTCCCCCCCCCCTCTCTCTCTCTCTCTCGTCAATTTAAATAGTTTATTACTCTGTTATAGTTCATGTGTAATGATGTAATTGTTTTGAAAATATGATAACCAGTGCGAAATAACTTGCTGCAGTTGATTTGTGATCCAGCAATAAAATCCATCAAGTATTGTCTTCCTACCTACAACAGTTTCTGAGATTTGTTTGTATGTACCGGCAATACCCATTAGCATGCATGTGTGTGACATGAGTCGAACCTGGTAGGTGTGTGTACAGCCTACGTGTAACCTAATGTAAGTTTGGCACCAAACTTTTATATTTTTAGGTTAAAGCAACTAATTAATTCCTTTACAACCTCCTTCTTCCCTGGGTCAACCTTTGATATTTTCGTTACTAGCGTTTAGTTAGTATTTATTTTATATTGAATTTGTTAGGTCAAGTTTTGAGAGTTATATGTACATTGATACTAAGGTAAAAATTATTCGTCTTTGTTTTGGTACGTGTTAAATAATTGGAGAATGGTTATAAATTGTGCGGCGAGCTACAGGTTACAAAATATTGTTGCTTGTCGATTAACTTGCACAGTGTTCGTAAGGTGAGTGGGTAGTCCAGGCTGTGTGTGTGTTGGTAGGTATCCAGTGTTTGCTCAGAAGAAATAAACTGGGCCCATAAACAAAATACGGGAACATTGGTAGTGAAGTCTCCCGCGGGGAGGAAGACAGCCACCAAACAAGCCGTGCAATGAAATACGAGAGCGCGTGTTTGTTCAGGTGTGGCGGCCGTGCGAGCCGCGTAGCTGCACCCTCTGTGTCGTCGTGGGTTCGAGTCCTCTATACCTGCTTTGTAGCTGCTCCACTCACTACATAGCTGTACTGGCATTGTTTTCTGTGGTCCATTGTGTGTACCGCAGTTTGGTACATATACTAAGCTCAATATTGTTCCAGGACAACACATTTTTTGTTTCACTTTTCGGAATTATATTTATCAACAGTTGAAGTGATTCTTTTACGTCCCTCTGACATATTGTGCTTCTAACGTAAGGTCGTCAAGTGAGGGGGGTTGATAAATGCAAACGTTTCCCTTATTTCGTTTCAAAAGATCGTCTGTCTGTCGTTAAGAATGCATTGCGTCGTGTCAAGTAGGCTTTACTTGAACAAAGACTCAGAGTTGGACGAATTTAACGCATCCCAGGCCTAGAAGTGCGGACGCGATAAGGACGACACATCACGAGCATCACACCTCCCCCTAGTCTCTTAGGCGCAAGTAGGGGCCGCGGTTGTGGCGCAGTGGCTAGAGCTCTCGCCTCCCACCAGAGTGATCCCGGTTCGAATCCTGGCGAGGTAGGTCCCCGGATTTTCGCATGTGGGAATCGTACCGGACGATTCCGCTGGCCGGCGTTTTTTTTTCTCGGGGATCTCCTGTTTCACCCGCCACTTCATTCCGGCGCTGCTCCATACTCATCTCATGTCAGCCCTTACCAGTGATAAATACCTCGATGTTGAGTGCTGACCAAAATTACTTCACTTCTAGGCACAAGTTACTAAACTGGCGTGGAGTTTTCTACCCGATAACGCGCCTCTGTGGGACTTTCAGTGCTGACCTTGTGATTTAATGACTTACTATCAAAGGTAAATATATATTCTACATCTCTATAGCCTTAAAAATATTTTGCGACCAAGTTTTCATACCTAAAATTTTCTTCAAGAATGCCCATTTTCACTCGTGAGACGATACGGTATGAAGATGAATAGAGGCCTTGAAAGGGGTATACACACGAGTATCGTTCTTGGCTACTATTCGTAAACAGGCATCACTTACGTATGTTGAGACGTTTTTTTTTTTAATAAATTTGTGTTGGCCGGAGCCCTGCACGCTGCAAGTTGATATTTTCTCTTCAGTCATGTTTCTGCCCTTAAACCACTTGTTAGTGTGTTGGCCTATAACTTATAAACACAAAGACTTAATTTGGCCGGAGTTTAATCAGGTGATTTTATGCAACTAAAAATCGCTGCGTAGTATCAATATTAAAAGTATATACGTACTTTGGCAAAGTACGCTACAAGGAGTACGTAAGGGTTTATAAGAGATGGCACTGCCAGGTTAACCAGCCTACCTTATTTACGGCCCGATCTCGGTGTCGTAAACGATTGTGTATTACCAACCACGCAACAGAAAACATACATATTCTGTCGAGGGAAATTTTGTGTTAGTATCCACAGTGATGCATAGTCGTGATGAACTTTTTAAATATTTAATTAGCCTATAATGTCGTTAGATGAGTGTTTTGTAATAATGTATTTAATTTTTTTTTTTCTTATTTCAAGCGGTGAGGTTCTTGATATGGTTAAATTGTGTGCACTCATACCCTGTAACTTTAAGGTTATATACGAGTAAATCTGATATTTTTATTTAAGTACTGTTCATAAATAGTACGTAATGTTAGTTACAGTTGAAGTCAGTTATTATTATTATTATTATTATTATTATTATTATTATTATTATTATTATTATTATTATTATTATTCAAACAACTGGCAGCATGTGGGACACCACACACTACCGCTCTATTAGGTTAACATCAGTCGTAAAAACATTTTAAAGCGAAACGAAACACAGGTCATGAAGCCACATATAACTGGTACAATAAAAACGTAGTCCTAGGCAAAATAAAATGCACATGGAACTTTAAAACTAAGAGGTCTAACTAAAACAAACCATTTGGTACGATAAATGTTGACGAATCGCAACCACGAGGCTAGCATGCACACGAGTGATAATAGTAACGGAAAATGGCGGCGTATCCTTACACGATCTTCGGTTGTGCCACTACAAAAAATTTTCAAGACTCTTAATATTCATCAACATTCTTCAAACAGATTTTACAACAAAACAAAAGATTTAATTCGTGCAGATTCCGACATTAGCACTGTAATATATGGTAACTGCCTACAAATATTATTTATGTTAATATATTACAATATCGTGCCGTGATGTTTGTAATTTTGTACATTGGTACACACGCAATCGTTTACAGAAAATAAGAGCTGCATAGGCCCTATCCTGTGTCACCCCCCTGGTACGCTAATAGTTTTTATAGGGTAGTATGAATATAGAAAATTTTTACAGTCGCGGCTTTGAAATTTTTGTTGTTGAAATTATGATCTAGTAATAAAGCAACCACAGAAGGCATTGATACACAGCATTAAGGGAGGTCTTGCCCTTAGTTTTAAATTTTCCGTTTACAAATCATAACAGTGGTTTTTATAACGCCTTAATATTATACAAATGCCTGCGTGTTCTGTCACCAAGTTCTATGTAGGCACTACCTGATGAATTTTAAAGTCGAACATTAATTTTTTATTCAAAGGTGTTAATAACTACGTTATAAGCTCTGGTGAAATTTTACGAAATAATGAGTTTATTACAAAGTAATTTATTTTGCCAGAGTTCTGTTTGGGACTTAAGGTGGATTGATCCCTGTCAGATCGGTTTTACGATTTTCTTATAAATCAGGGTATAGACACGTTGTTTTACTTTTTTCACGCTGACAAGGCATAGTTTATTGTTTCATCCACTTTTTGGAATCCATATGGCATTGTTTATGTTAATGTTCCGGCCTCTGTAGTCGCTCCCGCAAACAAAGCAATTTTTCTTTTGCAGCTGTTTCCCGTTCCAAAATAATTAATATATCATAGTTTCAGCAATGACAGAAAATCGATTAAGTTTGTATATATGCCTTGTCGTGACAAAAATTTTGATACATCGACTGGAACAGAAGTTATTGAGAAGTAACAAATAAATCCAAGGTGGTAGGGATCAATCCCTTATGGACGTTGGACCCGTAAAAATTCAAAATTTTATATTTGTGCCAAACACTGCTCAACTTTTACACATAAGATAACATGTTATTTCCCCGAATAAAAAAAAATTAGGTCCCATAGTTTTAGCATAATCACCTATCAAAGTCACAAAATGGCAGTTGCGGTGTAGCCAAAATAATAAAAAGTAATTAACTTGCAGAAACAAGATAATTCATATCGATACTTAATTATGTGAACTACTTCAAGACACTTTTCTAAACACAAAGCGATATATTTTTGTATTTTTTAAAAATTTATGAAAATGAGTAAATTTTTGCATAACTTTGACTTTCGGCTACTACTGAGATATTCAAAACTAACTTTTGTTAAACATGTCATGAAATGCATTGATACACTGACTTTCCGTTGCCGCAATTTTGAATTCGTTATTTAATTACTTTGTTTGATTTTGGCTGCACCGTAATGGCCATTTCGTGACTTTGATCAGTGATTTTGCAAAAACTATTGGGCCTAATTTTTTTTTTATTTGGGGAAATGACATGTTATCTGATGTTCAAAAGTTGAACGGTGTTTGGCACAAATATAAAAAAATTAAATTTTACGGGTCCAACGCCCTTAAACGGCGACCCTACAATTTTATTTGTAGGAAGTTTGTAGTGAAATCCAATTGCTTCTAACGTTGTGTTTTACGTGTCCGTGCTGTGTTTTTGCAGTTACATCAGTGGAAAAAAAAAACCTTTTTGTAGGAATTTTGAATGGCACAAAAACATGTTTGTAATAAGCATGCTGCATTATTACTTATTTAGATTCCTCCTTTTAACCGTTTTTTTTTTTGTAGTTTCGTGTAGATAAGAATAAGTGCTACATGCTACAACGCCATTCATGCACAAGGCTCTGAACAACACGTATAATGGTTGAAAACTTGACAGATTTGTACTTGGAGTTGGTTTGTTAGAGAAAATTACGATATATTGGCGCAGGTGGCTGGGTTCCGTAGACATCTTCCTTCCTCGGGGTGAGGCGTCTCTCCCAAGTACTCTCGCCAATAGACATCGCGCGTCAACGCGAGACACAGACGCTTCGGAAGGGAGAGGTGTGAGGGGGTGAAATAGTTGCGACCAATCGTGGGCGCGCGCGGGCGACCTGCGCCACGCCTATTGGTCTCCGAAGCTCCCGCCCGAGAAGCTACGGCGGGAAATTTAATTTAGGCGCGCGTTTTTTTCCCCTCCCCCATCTCGTCTCTCCCCCAGCCCGCCTCAGACCCTAGTCGCAGTTCCCACTCCTGCGAGCACACATCCTATTACCACCCTCCGCCATCCCTCGGCCGTCTACCGAACCAGGGTGTGTGCCCAGGCAAGATGAGTTCGGCAGTTCGTCTCGTTAGCGACAGGAAGAGCGTGGGTGAGTAGGGGTGATACATACAAGGGGTAAGGGTGATGTACTAGAAAAAAATAAGGGTAGGGGAGATTCCTGCAGTACGGGCACTCCACTTCTGGCAGGGTTGCCATGACTGCGTGCGTGTGTGTGTGTGCACGCGCGTGCGTTGGAGGCAGTAGTGAGTAGTTGCTTACTTTCCAGCTCTGAGGTTCGAAGTCAGAGCCTCATTTCTGATAAGTTAGGACCGAAAGTTTTGGTAAAACTATTTCTGCGCCACTTTGTGTTAGTGCCTCGTGTGCACATCTGCAGCTACGCTATATTGTCTGAGGTTGGCTGTTTTTAACTGTTTTGTGACGTAACGGTTTAATGCAAATCACAGACATCTGGTACAGCAGTATTTACCATCATTAGAATTCATTGGTTTCCGTCTTTTTTCATTTTGGAAATCTGGTTCTATTTGTGTCTGGGTGTTGTGTCGATATTCCACTGAATTCTACCCGTAGAATTCATTGTCTAATTTTAAAAAAATTGATAAAATTTTCTCTGAGATTGCTTTTTACTCAGTTTTTTGTGTGTGTTTTATGTATGTTTTGTTCTTTTTTTTGTACTTTGTCCTCCAACACGAGTTTGATCGGCAAAACACGAGCAATGGCGTATATCCACAAACCAATAAATTAGTATTTAATGGCGAAACAGACTTCAGAAAATTATGTAAATATATTTTCATATGAGAATTGCCTTGTAAGTAGACAAGTAACAAAGTTGACGGCGTGCAGAGATATATGCTCGTCATACCAAGAAACATTGTGAGCATCTGGTGAAGCTTCGTAACATGTAAACGCCCTGAGCAAGCAGTACTAGGAACTGTTCAGTTTGCGAAGATGGCGGCGGTGTGGAAGCATGTAACACAAAGAAAACAAAGAAAGTGGAATATAATGAATTCGAATTGTTACATGACTATTTGTTTTTGCGCTTTATTCCCAGAATTTCGCGTCTCAATAGTAACGTGCGTTATTATTTCAGTAGCTGTCGAGGGCGTTCGCAGTGCGTCATGCCTAGTTTGCTCTCATGCCGAATCGCTGTAAGATCAATGTACGCGTACCTCACTTCACTGTTACGCGTATTTTCCTTTTTTTTAGATCGCATCTGTTTAACAAAGGTGAGCGGCACAGACCCACTTGGTTAGTGATATGCATTTGTTATTAGTGGGCCACGAATTTTTCGCGGTAGAAAGAATTTTGCCCCAGTTTGTTTCAGTGCCTTACGTTCACATATGCAGCTTTGCTTCATTGTTATTGGCAGCGTGTATTTTGGAGGTGACGTGTTTTATTTGACTGCGCCAATCACAATACGACTACTGCAACACCACGCGGCTGTGCCTTGCGGGTTGATCCACAAGACTCGCAGGAGAGTTAAAACATCAAATCACAGACTATGAAGCAGGACTGCAGATTACATGTAAGGCACTGAAACGAACTGGAACGAAATTCTTTTCGCGAAAATTTCATGGTCCTAATGATAAGTGTCCGCTAGTCTTCGCAAAAAGATTTTACACCTCCCTATTTCGGCCCCCGGATTATCGTATGTGGGAATAGTACCTGACGAAGCCGCTGGTTGGCGGGTTTTCTCGGGGATCTCCCGTTTCCACCGTCCCTTCGTTCCGGAGCTGCTCCATACTACCTCATGTCACCCTTCACCAGTGCTAATAACGACGACGTTGAGCGCTGACAAAAATAACTTGCTCACTCCAGTGTCTCTGACTACAGGGGTATAGGAACATATTCCAAGTGGTAAGTGGCTGGAACTGTAAGGTATTATAGAATGGTCTCATAAAGCTTCTGACGCGATAAATTAGCTATCGTAAAGGAAGGGTAGCCAAGGGGACATTATCGCGCCGTATGTTTGACAGACTTCTAAACTAAGTGCTTGTTCACGGCTGCAGAACCCTGAAGGGTGACAGAAATGAAGCCCTGCTATGAAGAAGTGACAAGTGGAAACAACGGGGGAAGAGGAGAAATATCTTAGGCCGACCACGGTGTCCGTCACATGTCCCATATGGCGATAAATTACTGTAGACCCCGCCAGGAGTCCGACCCGCATACACCCGGTGGGAGGCGAGTGTTGACTATGAGAACTGCCTGAAGCGATAATACTATAGGTTTCTGTTTGGTGTTGTCATGATGTATATTTGTTGCCCTTCCTTCACCAGAGATGGTTACTTCGCCATTAGCATTTACCAGAACTTTTCAAGTCAGAGTGCGCTGGGTAAGAAGTAGCGGGCAGTGTCGGATACATGGGAGCACCTGGGTGAACGTATTTTGTGAAAGTGCGGAAGCGATAAGGGCGACACAACTAGGGCATCACGTCCCACTCCAGCCTCTATGTGCAAGTCACTGAACTGCCTCGCCAACAACTCACTTCTACGAGACGTACTGTAGTGATCCTATAATTTTATGACTTAATATGAAATATTATGGTGCATTGTACACGCTAATGCTTTTTAAAATATTCTAGGCCAAGATTTCCGTACCTTAAAATGACAGAAGTAACATACATTTTCGGCCCACGATACATTAAACTTCAAATATAATTGCAAGACCTAAATTGGGTGTACACGAGTGTAAGGTTCTTTGAATGCTATTCCTCAGCAGGCATAACTCACGCACGCTCGCATATTTCGAATAAACTCTGCCCACGGCTCGGCGGCCCAGACATGTGGTCACCTTAAGGTGGTTGGTTAGCTGAGCACGAGATGGAAATAGCCATGCGCGGGTGGTTGCCTAGCCGCCGGACTTGCAGGGGCCATCGGGTGGAAATCATTACAGGAGGAATAATGCAGAGACGGCGGTCCGCATTGTTTGCGAATGGACCCACGCTACCAGAGGTTGGTTTGAGGGGGGGGGGGGGGTAAGCTGGGGCATGGCGCCCTCCGAGAGCCGGGCGCACCCCGCAGTAGCGAGTAGTTCCATAATGCAACGCGAGGGAGCGAGAGTGTGGCGCTGAAATAATTATGCGATACCTACCCTGGCATAAAGGCGGCCGGCGCGGGGGTACAGTTCAATATTTCACGTGCCCCCCATTAATATTTCAACAAAATGAGTTTTTTTATTGTCCGTATTTTTCACCCGGCATCGCGTCTCTGTGTAACTGTTAAATGAAATTCGGCTGTGCGGCGTGTGCGTGCGTGTATGAGAACAACCCCCCTACTCTGCTATTTTTTTTTGTGAAAGCGCTCGTGTAACTATACTCGAAATGAGCTCGGCTTCCATTGGTCATCTGGGCCATGACGTTTGTAATCAATCAAGTTGATAATTTGATTCCAGAAAACCTGGCCCATCCCTCTCTCCCCACCCCTTCTCCATCTCTTTCAATTCCACGACCCTTGACCTCCCCCCCTTCCTCCTACCACGTGCCTACTGCCGGAGCGCACGAATGTTTACAGCGAAACATAATCCAGCTTATTTATTAACTTGCAATTCTGACCATTTGTTCGCGACCAAATTAAAACAAGCGTTCCTATTACGAAATTTTGCAATACCGGGACGATATTGCAGTTTAAAAAAAAAAAAAAAAAAAGAGGCGTAGGAGTGAGTGCCATCGAGCTTTTTCCTCGTAAAAAAGCAGGGTGATGTAATAAAAAAATGCTGGAGGCCTTTGACTTGCGCCGACTCGTGTGCCTGCCTGTTACGTTTATGACTAATGAAGTATGATGCATAATTCAAACGTTCATTATGTATTTTAAACACTTGGCGTCGGCCGTCCTCGCTTGGATATGCAGCCGGTAGAAATTTTTGTATCTTGCCCCTCCCCCTTCTCTTTTATTTTCTCCCGTACACCTTCGTGTTTGCAGTGTAAAAATACTTTTTTTTTCGGGTGCGGTCTGTTTAACCGTTCTTTCTTAATCCGCGAACTTTAACGCCAGACGTGCGTACGGTATGTCTTTATTCACAGGCATCGTGTAAACACTCGGTCAAATTAATAATGTTTTCAATTGAAAGGTTGTGAATTTTGCTCATTTTATTTATTTTCTATTTTTTAAATATTGTGAAACTGTGTATTGACTGAAGTGCATGCTGTACTCTAGTCCAACTGACTCATGATTTCAGAGCATCAAAGTTTATGTACTGTCGAAATATGTACACATACATACATGCATACATATATACACATACATAACATATGAGTAGGCATAGAGCAGACCTACTCTACTCCGTCATAAGTACTAAGATTTTGAACTTAGTAACAGAAATATGTCAAAACACTTTAAGGTGCCCGCCTACTGGCCGTGTGTTAGTGTGAGTGAGGCACGGCGACAAGGGCGATGTTGAGCGGCTCTTCTGGTGCGGTATCGCCTCTACCGCAAGATAATGGAAAGACGTTGATCACTCGCCTGGCCGGCACGTTCAGTGGTGACCCGATCTTTTCGTTGGTGGAGTGTTGTAAGCAAAGTCCAATACATCTTTCTGTCGTAGTTTTTCACTAATCCCACGGGTAGTTTAGATATAATAGATGGAAAGGCTATTTTTAGCCATTTTATGGACTTCGAAATTATTTTCTAACTAACGTGATGTTTTGAAACTACCATTCCGACGTCGTCTGAAGTGTTTGTTCTTTTCGTAAATGCAAACATTAGAAACACGTTTAGAAGGTTGGTAGAAAAAAGCAAGTTTTGCTCGCTGCAATGCTGTTTACAAGGCAGGCGGGTGCCTTAATAGTGATCTTACGTGTGGTACTCTGGTCGCTCATTGCTGAAACTACACATGCCTGCTCTCTGTTGGCAACTTAGCGAACTATACGTACAAATCCTTTACAATTGTGAAGTAGTTTATCACTATATTAAGGTACTATAGACCTATATCACGATATATGGTCGGTTTAACCTGTCTAGCAAAATTTGTTGGTTCACCGATTTCGAGGAAGTAACTAAACATAACAAATAAGTCGACACATGCTACTCCAAAGTGAAACGGTAATGTAGTACACAGTTATGACTTATTTATCACGGCAAAAGTTGACTTTTTGCTAGTGTTCGTGTCAATATCTTATCTTCTTTCTTTATTGGCGTGTCCCCATCTGACTGGGCCTTACAGATTGTTAGTCTAAACGCACTCTTCACTACAAGATCAACTCAATTTACACGCTACACATTTATTTACGTTTTTATACGTTCAATTACTCTAACTTTCTTACGCTATATGTTTATGGATATTCGTATTAGTCAAATAAAAAGTACACCACAGGCTATAAATTGTATACGACTATTTCCGACATATCCTTTTTTTTACTACTAAGTTTTTCTTGTTATTTTACGAAATAAAAATTCTTGTAAATTTACAAATAAATAATTTTATGATGAAATCTTGAACTTTTACGAAAAGAAATTCCTTGTAAATTTAACAACAGTTTTTTAGAGTGTCTGACGGCCAGTTTCTCAGATATTTTAATTGTCTTTGTTGTACGTGAGCTAGGCGCGATTCTAGGACCTCTTAGTCCAAGCCTATCTGCTCGCTCCGTGTGCAGCAATGCAGGGTGTATGGTGTTCTAACTCAAGCGGGCTAATAAAGCTATGCTTAACACGAAAGGCGAATATACGCGCACGTAATTGGTGCTCTTCTTCTTGTCGGCAGGCAGCTGCCCAATTATGATTTTCTTCTCCAATCGTCGGTAATTAAGGTCGTGTAGGCCGAGCTGTCTCGAGCCTTCGGCATGTCTGAAGGTTTCTAGAGCAGTTTCGAATATCACGCTGGGAGGCAAAGACGGAGAGGTCTACTTTCGTTGGCTTGTAGCGTACTGGATTCCGACGTGTTGGAGTTCGTACTGTTTATATCAGTGGCCGGAACAGTGTATGTTTCATTTCCCGATGTTTTAGTTAGATGTGGTATCTAAGAAGCCTGGGACACTTGACACACACTGTAAAAAAACTTCCTAAAATGTTTAGGAAATAATTAACCTAAAGGCAGTATGGGACAGTTACCATACATCCGCCTTGTAAATATGCAAACTTCTACACTTGTTACAATACAAGTCTCCTATACGTTTGACTTTTATAAAGAAGTTTAGGAGTGCTACCATGGATGTCTGGGAAACAATTCTACTATACCTACTTTCTTAGTGATCCTATACGCACGTGTGGCAAATTTACTATCTATTTTTTTATTTTTAGAGTGCAAATTACAAATGGTAGGAAGTGAAAATCTCGCATAAAATGTGTGTTTTCAAATATATAATGTTTTCCCTTACTAAATTACTACAGTTGAAATACTAGTTAGTAACTACGACAAGTATATTCTCACCTAGGCTGTTAAAAGTACGGCTCTGCTCTGTAGTACTTAGTGTAGGTGTATCGCTGTGTTTCAGGAAATCTAATTGCCCCAATGAAAAATGTCGTTACGCAGTTGCACAACACAAATCAATGGAAAGTGTACTGTTATCTCTCGTCTGACTTGAAATTGAATTAAAAACTACTAGATGCTCTTAGTACGACCACACATGAGCGTGTTGAATGTGGAGTTTCGTATTTTTTAGTTCTTATACTTTTCAAAATTAGAATTTACGTGATTTGGACTGTCCAGTAATTCTGATAGCCAATCGGATTCCTACGACACTTTATTGCTTCTTTCTTATTCAATTACACATTGCACTCTTGTAACACGATAAACAATTCGGCATGGTTTGCAATGTGCTAAGTAAATCAAATTGTGCCACGAAAATAGTATGAGAAATTGCTTGTTATGGTTATAACAACTATGACAACAACTATGACGTCAAGAAGCATTTCGGATATCAGTCGACATTGTGCCAATGCCTGAGAGTAGCTAAGTAAAGCCATGGTGTGAACGAAAGCCATTTCTTCGTTACGTAGTGGCTTCAGAGAGTTAGTGATTTCAGGCCGATACCTCTCGCTAGTTTTGCAACACTTAACATGGATTAAAAAAAAAAATATATTTAAAAAATTACGTGTAAAGGAATAATATTAAATTTACACGTAACGAAAACGTACGCAACTGATGTATTAAAAATTTTGTTTACAAGTTAGGTAATATTCACTATCAAGATAAATAAGAAAAAATTGAACACATTTGTAATAAATAATATTTTGTTTGTTTTTACCGTGCATATTATACAGGGTGTCCAAAACAAAACCCAGTAAGCACACCACGCGAATCCTGAACTGAATTGGAGATGAAAATGTAAGAGGCAAAATTTGTACGATATTTTACGATCACAATGTGGCAACACTGCATGGACATAGTCCCCTCTTGTGCTCCACAGATATCTTACTACTACTGTTCTGGTATGCATATTATGTGTGCAGGTTACAATCCCGAGCAGGCCAGACAAGATTCCACGGTTACTTGACGTAATATAGGCTACATGAAATAATACCTAGACGTGGAGCGTAAGAGGGGAGTGTCTTCGTGCAGTGTTGCCACATTGTGCTCATAAAATGTCGTCGTTACAGAGTTTTGCCTCTTACACTTTCATCTCCAATATAGTGCAGGATTCGCGTGGTGTGATTGTTAGGCGTTTCTTTCTACTTTCTGGGCGTCCTGTATAGGTAGAGACATGCAAAATTCGCGTTATTTTCTGACAGGTGACCAGACTCCGAGTGACTATAGGCTCGTTCGACGTCTCCCGCTGGCCGATATTGTCGTGACTTGCCGCGGAGTATGCTTACACGGTAGAGAGGCCAATCTCTGTAAAGACGTAACACACGTAAGTGACAACACTTAAACGTTCGTGGCCAGTTGAATCGCAGATTATGCTCTGTTATGTGTAGTAAAGTGAAGTTTAGTCTGCTACCAAATGATTACGCGAATTTAGCATGTCTGTATGTATAGGCATTAATTATTAAGGTACAGCTTTGTGCAGCAAAGTGCGTTGTCATTATATTTAAAAAATTTCAGCTTGTCGCAAGCCTTTGAAAAACCAGGAACTGTTTTTAACCTCCGGCAGAAAGGGATTGTAGTTGTAATTTTAACGTTTGTGTCCGTTTGTGTGTCTGTGGCTTCGTAGCTTCCAAACGGATGGACCAGTTTAAATGCATTTTTTTTAAATTGAAAGCTACTTGAATTTGGTGGTTTTTAGGTGAATTCGACGAAAATCTGTTAAGCTTTTTAAAAGTTAGAGCTCTTTTCCGAATTTGTGTGAGAATTTCATAGACATACTGTAATATATACTAAGTCAACATTGCAGTGCATTGGTCAGCGGCAGTTTCTGCGACTGTTGTAGTTTCACACGTACACAAATAGGACCCCACATTTAAAAAAACGTCAATGAAAACGTACATTTGGATCGTATATCGAACATACAATACGTTAAAAAATGTTTTTGTGAGACCTTTATCTCTTGGAATTTTTTAATAATTTCCAGACTCGGCTGGCAAACCTACGTCGTAAATCAAATTTTTAATTTCTTTGGCAATCAAATGTTTTTTTTCTAACTGGTTTTAATGACCGCTGTTTTGTGGACTTGGGAGTGGAACGTCCTGTCTGTAATTAATTATTTATTGATGCTGTATCGCATCTACCATTACAGTTTGAATGCCATTATCTTGCGATTATTTGCTACGTGGTGCCATTTCAATTTTTAAACATCAGCGAAATCAGCTATAGCTGTCGTTAGAGGGGAAGAAGCCATGGACGGATCCAAGGGGGGGGTGGTAGGGGTGATCGCCCCCCTCCTCGTAAACACCTCAAAAATACAAATATACACAATGTAAAGATCTTAAAAGGAAACTTGTGGATGGATCATTTCGGAATAACATTGTTTTTTTTTTTTTTTTCATATGGAAAATTGTGTACTATCTCGCTAGTGTCAGGCTCGCCGGGTCTCTCCTAGTAAAATTTTAAAAGTTTTTTAAATTACAATTCGCGTCCCCCCCCCCCCCTCCACCCTAAAATCATCGTTGGAACCGTGCCTGGAACAAGCTATCTCACGGATATGGCAGAGCGGGCTGAATATTTCTGACTCCGCCATGTTTATCTATTCGCCGAACGTCAGTTGTACTTGCATAACTTCCTCGTTCCCTCATAACACCAGCTCCTGTCTCCGATTTGCACGTAACTTGCGTAACAGAGAACAAATGTTAAGCTATTTTTTTTTACACTTAAACGGAGTCTTTTATTTACTTTATGCAAGCATGCAGTTATGTAGGATTTTTTGTTTGTTCATTATAGGTTAAAGTAAATACTTATGACGTTGGGTATACGCGTGCAAATGTTCCCCACATATGCAAATTTTTTCTTTAAAGTATTACATGTCCTTATTGATAACCTTTTGATTCATTCGTGCGTGTTGCTGAAACCTTTTATTATATAGGCTACAGATGGAAATAAAATGGAATCGTGCAGATATATGTTCGCTTTCAGTAACGACAGACGAATATGCTGGTGACAAGGTAGTATATCACGTGACGTGCTGGCTTCGAAATCGCTGCTGTTCGCGCAAAAAAAAAATATCGGTTTTCGCTTGGCCTGAACTGGTAGATTCAGAGTGGCCTTCGTAAGGACTAAGCAGCGTTTCAGGGCATCTTGTGGCTAATAACTGCTCTCCACACTGCTGTCACGTAAATCATACCAAACTAAATCGTAAAACGAAAATACAGAGGCACGCGCTGCGCTTATGCATTTACCACAAACAAAATAATATTATCACTGCTTAAGAAGGCGCGGTACTTAATTCAACGATAAAAGCATTAATCTATAACTGTAGGTTTCTTGAAGCCAATTTGCGAAAAACAATAGCAATCCTAGGCAATAGTTTTAGCCAACGTTTTAAACTAAATTGTTTCCAGTGTTACGAAGTTATGAGGCACAATCTCTGGCGCCGGAACCTCGTGCATTTAACTGCGGCGCTAAAGAGCACGCGTAACGAATTAGTAATTACGGATAAATATTTACTTATAAAATTGGCAAATGCCATTATCTAGGATTGTCATTGAGTATTTTATCCATATTGGCTTCGAAAAACGTGTAGAAATCAATTGGTGTTTCAGCGTTTATTTATCTACTCCGCACTCTTAAAAGTCGCGTAAGAAAAAGCCAATGGCCAAATCACTGCACGCTGTTTTCGCGCCCCGCGCATAAAGGCGATAAGGTAGTTGACGGACAAGTCAGTCTAGCTCTTATCGCCGGCGTGTTTCCTTACCTCAGACGTGCCATCTGACACTTGCTGTATAGGACTCTTATGGTATTTATTTCTCTCTCATAGTTTTCTCGTAATGGCTTGTTAAAGTCAAAATTTGCATGTTTACGTCTTAAGGACTACACTAAAACCAGCTGACAAACCAAACTGAAAAAAATCACTGTGGATAAAGACGTCGCAGGCTACGATGCCACGTCCATAAAAACGAAGAATAAAAATTCTTTGCATTTAAATTAAAATGCTGAACCTTAAAATATAAATTGAAAAAATCAATATTTGTTTTTAAAATACTAAAATAGTTTATTTGGTGGTTAAACATAGCTGAATTTGTAGTCTACAACATCGTTATTCACTGTGAATTTTTTTCAGTTTGCTAAGTGAGTTGGTTTTAGTGTAGGCCTTAAAACGGAAACATGCAAATTTTGGCTTTAACCAGCCACTACGCAAAAACTATGCGAGATAAAAAATTTTTATGAGAGGAAAATTTGATCGCATTTTGTGTCTAAATCAAGAAAAAAAAATTACCAGAACAAATATAAAAATAAAAACATGGTGATGAATATTGCGGCACACCGCGCTATGTAGTGTGTGTCACAATACAAGACAACATTAGCAGTACAAATTCTGGAATGGATATCTCTGGTTCATTTTACAAGTAAAATGTCGACTGCCAAAGCGTCAAACATCTAGAACCCCTTGGCTTCGGAAGTGACACTTTGTACAGAGATTGTCACATTGTACTGAGGTTATGTGGGACAGAGTGTAGCCATATTGTTAGGTCGAGGAACGTTGTGTCGGCGCGCCTTGGTGCCATGCACCTCCCTAGCGGTGTGTCGTGTAAACAAAGTCTCGATAACCGCAGTAATAAACACTCCCTATTGGCTGGCAAACAAGCGCCGTTGTTTACAGTGGGTTGAGGCGGGTGCCCGCGGCGGCCGGCGTGGAAACTTTCCACATCCCACATTCTGACTTACTCTCTGGCTGTTGTTACTGGTCTTCTCTCGCTAATTACCTCCAGCGTAATGAAGGCAACGAGTGTTTGGACCGTTAGGTGACCTCCGAGTTTTATACACACCTTCGGCAGATTGAAGTTTATAGTAAAACTGCTCAAGTGCTTAGGCACCACTTATATGTATTTAGTTATTTAGCATGGCAGCCACCTGGCTAGCTTTCAGACCTGCGTGTAGCGTGTTTGTTCGGAGTTATTTTTCTCTGAGACCATTTAACATGCGTCCAAAATGCTTATCTACAAAGAGAAAACAAGCTTCTGACTCCTTGTGAAAATGACTTTTTAAGACACCGCGCACATTGGAAGCATTATTATAATGCTCTCAAACTTGGCTGGAATCGGCTTTTTTGGACGGTTGTTTCTCAAGATACGTGTACCAAATTTGTTCGAAATTACTGTCTACAGTTACATTGGACTTTGCTACAGTGACGGGTTCAGTAAAATGACAGGGTCGCTGCTTGAAGTCGCACAGTACAACTGTTACGGCTTCCAGTGTAAAGGCGATATTACAATAAATTTACCGGTCGGCTTCGCCCGTAGCGCCTCAAAAGTGTTCGCCTCGCACACAGAAGCACGTCCTTCTCTTGGTAATCGCCTAAGACATTCGCCCTTTCTTACATTTAACCGTGGTAACATTAACAGCAGCGAACAAAACAAGAAATAATTATTTGGTGTATTAAACTTACATGATGTCTCATAATATACATTGCACCAATTAAGCCTTTTTTTTTAAGTTACTAATATTAAACGTATACTAGTATACATGAATGATGCATCATAATAAGTACAGGCTTTAGTTGATATATTTTGATAAGGGACCCGTATTTATTTTTATTTATTTTTGTTTGGTTTTGTCCTGTCAGTAGGAGCTCTTTGTACCTTTTTCTTAAATACACTTAATGATCCTTTTCCCATAAGTTCCTGATGTATGTGATAAAGTTAAGCACTGTTGCTACATCAGGGTGCACTAGAGACCCTGTTGTTCGTCAAACAAACAGTTGTACATTCTACGCATGTTTCCATACACATAATCAAAAATACGTGTCGTGTGCTTTGTCCAGCTCTCTTGCAAGGAGATCTTCATCCTACTCCACAGGGGTCTCAAACAAGGCTGTTGTGACCTCACAGGAATGTCTCGAGATATGTTCAATCCGGCGATCGTGATGGCCAATGTTTTGGTCCAGCTAGACCAAGTCCTTTCCTGAATGTTTGGTCGAGCTACAAACATTTCACACTAAAATAAAATATTTGTAAGTATTTTGCGACCACAATGTTGTAGTGGCGAGAACAAAGTAGTTTTGTGGTGAGCACAACATTTATTTTGCATGGTAAATATCAATAAAGCATTTTATAGCTGCCTTAAAATATTTTTCCTTCTCTGCAGGTATTTTCCCTGTGAAATATTTGAAGGCAAGTAAAGTACATATTTACATTTGTAAGGTTTTGGTGTTCTATAATGTGTGGAACACTCGTGGAATAGGTGTTGGCAGTTTATTTGCAGGTGTGCCGGCAGGATTGACTGGGTCAGGTGAGAGAGGATGTAATTCACACATCTCACACTCTCCCAGCTGTGCCGTGGGACTCAGATCCTGTTCCACTGTGGTATTGTGTTCCAGGGCGCGGTGAAAGTCAGCCGCTGCATCGCTGCCTAGTACAGTCACGTGTTATCCTACTGGCCCCTTCTTTATACACCGTAACCCCTCACAATACGGTCTTTCAATAGCGTGTGGATACTATTGCATGTTCTTACCTATGTGCTGGTTTATAAGAAGAAAGTTTCGAATAATAACGTTACACGATTTTTTTCTGATCCCTCCATCACGGCCAACTATTTAAAAAAAATCTCGTATTTTTGCTCCGCTATCCTATCTCAAAATCTAGAACTTGAGGAGATTTGAAAAGGGCACTACAATTAGGTTTGCCGCAGGTTACGGAATGGCAATGCACTCTTAAAACAGTGCGTGTTCTGTAAATACTTTTGAAGACTCCAGTGTCTTGAATTGTAACTTGCCAGTAGAGCTGTAAGACAAGTTAGGCATCTAATAACGAAACAGGAAGCAGAGCTGCAGATGTGCACATAAAACATTGAAACCATAGGGTGCAAAAATATTTTTGCCACAACATCGTTGCCCTATCAATCAGTAGAAAGGGAAACATAAATAAATTTAAAAAACCACCAAGTTAGAATGTACGTACAAAGTGTTTATTATAGAAATTGGTTCCTTCGCACCTTCATTGCAAGTCATTGCTGGATCTAGGGCTTACCCCTCTCTGTGTCATTGGCGTACATGATCTACGGTTGTCTTGAGGAAGGTAGTGCTTGTTTGCATTGCCTCGTCTGAGATAGTGCAAATTGACAGGAAGCTGTCGGACATCGTAGACTCCTCGATACATATGTGCGACCACAGACGTCCCATGGTACCTCGCCCGGCAAGCTCCGTCTTCTCGTAAGAATTGCACGTCGCGCCACTCTGCGATTGCAGCGACTAATCGATATCTGATCGGTTGTTACATCACTCCCGGCGCCAAAAAAGAAATTCTTTTGTTCTCCTCCTCGTGGGAAAAGTTGAAGAGGAGGGGGTGTTGCTCCCTTCGGGTGCTGGGCCCCCATCTGTCAGGAGCTCGCCGGCCGAGTGACGATACGGCTGGACCGGCTGATAATGAAGTGGAGACAATCGGCGGGCACTATCTGCCGTGCAGCCCGCGCCCAACACGCGCCGAATATCCCCCGACAATGGTCGTATTTACGGCTCGCCAGCCGGTACGCCTCCATTGTTGTACCCCCGCGTGTCCCCCGGGGTAATTATACTATTTTTACCCCCCTGCCGCCCCTCCGCGGCCTCTTTCACCCTCGGAACATTTCGGGGTGGGGCGGTTGGAGGCGAGCGGTATTTAAAAAAGACCGGGACAATTGGATTTAAAAAGTTAATCACCGGACCGGGTGGGCTCTCGAGAGAGCGCATACATTCAGGAACTCTCCACACCCCTGCCCGTCACCCACCTTCCCGTGTCGCTTTCCCACGAGAGCCAATCACAGAGCGCGTGGGGCTCAACTGGCCGACTGTGTTTCTCCATTCCGTAACCGTGGCTGGTGTTTACCAACGCTATCGTCCCTCCACCCCCGGGGATTCCTCCAGCCGTAGCGAAATTCCTGCATCGCCCGGTGTTCACGGGCATGCTGGTTCGTTATGAGAGCCACCATACGTGTGCCTGAAGTATGTCCATACTCTACTATTGTAATTGTTCTTTAGGTCGAGGTATTTTTGCACACTAGAGATCTAGAGGTGAGGAGCACTTAGGTCGAAACAGCACACGTATCACGTACTATCCTTGGCCCTTAAGGCGATGGCAGCTGAACTGGCGTATAGTCTTCTTGCTGGCAGACAAAGCCCCTGATTGTTTGGTTGAAAAGAATTCTGCCCCAACTTGTTTCGTTGTAATACTTCCAGAAATGTTACTCATTTGACTGTGCCAATGTTAGCAAGGTAGGGGGACCAGAAAAATTCGCGCGTTCTCTGTCCCGTATGCTAGCCTCCAAGAATGTCTGTGAACTCAAGCATGCCGCATCTGATCAGCTGCTCGCTTCCTCAGTCAAATGGTGCCGGACGATGCCGCTGGTCGGTGGGTTTTGTCGGGGATTTCCCGTTTTCCCCGCCCTTTCATTCCGGCACTGCTCCATACTCACCTCATATCACCCCTCACCAGCGCTCAAGACCTCCATGTTGAGCGTTGACCAAAATTTCTCACTCACTCATTCGGTAAAATGGGCGCGCGTTTAGTTACACGTTTGTTATTGGCTCTTATCATTACGTGTCAAATAAGTCAATGGCCAATTGCGAAAGCGACACGAACGTACAGTTGGTGGACTTCTAGCTTCTTGCTAAAAGAAAACTCGAATTCTTCAGGTCTCTAGAGAAAGTATAATGCCGCACCACTCGCCTGTGATATGCGGGCAAAACACCAAAACGCTAAATTCTATCACTGAACGTGGAACATAATCACGCATGTGCTCAGAAATCGTTCAAATAAGTTGGTACATATTTATTTTCCCCAAAAAAATCTGTTGCTCTTCCGATAGATCGCCTCTATGAGGCATTCAGAGATGACATAATTTTATGACATAGTGTTAAATGTAAAGGAGGAGTGTACACGCCTGTACCTTTTTAGAGATCAGTCACTTAGATTTTATTACCTGAAAAGGATTGCAAGAACACTATTTTTCGTAATTTACGGGCGTGAGTAAGTACGCTATAAAGATTACTGGACTGCCAGAAGTGGGTGTACACACACACTAGTAAAGTTCTTTGAATGGTATTACTAAGCAGACGTCACTTCACGATTGTTGGTAGTTTTCGAATAAACGTGTATCGACCGAAGCTCTGCCACCGCGGAACGGCCTGGCCAGACTTTGGATTCGAATAGGCCATATCTACAGAAGGAACACATTCTTTATAAACTATGACTGTGTTGGTTTGCACGGTTGGTAGAACATTTGCGAGCTCTTCAAAATTGCTAAAAGCAGGTTTTCCAGATTCCGTATCTGGCAAAGTACCAATCTGATCCATACAGTACAAAGACACGCAAATTGTTTTGCTCCATACTTTCCACAAATAAAGTTCTAGTCCTACAGGAAAAAATAATAATAGTGATAAAGCACTGCACTCCATTTGAGTGGTTTGCGCATAGGGGCGATATTACATTACGTGCGCAAGTCTACGGTATCCTTGGCGCTCTAATAATATTGTACCCTTACATACACACAAACATCGGCACACTTACATTCCAATAGAACTTTTATTAGATTTTTAGATGTTTGTGCAAGAAAATGAAATAATTGCAATCCTATACATTTTCACGCACGAGAATATGTTTTGTTGGTGTTCACAATTTCAGATAAATTTGTGTGAGTGTAGTTTTTTCTATAGTTGATTGCCGAATGAATGCGTTAGTCATGTTTGCGTTAGTTTGTGTAGTATGTTCTCAAGTTGTGACTCCGATGTCAACCAGTATGGATCCAGAGGGGACGGGGTAGGGTAGATGGTCACAGGGAGACTTGATTAACCCCTCCTCCATTTTTGAAAATATTAAACCCTTACTAAAATGTCCTGTGAATGCTCTAAAGCTTAATTTACTTCTATATAAATATAAAAAAAAACATTTCTTAAGATTAATAGGCCTATATTATTATTTTCAAAATTTTTTCTTGTGAAATATAGTCTTCAATGCTACGAATCTTAAAATATTCGTATACAAAATGGGACAATGACCCTCTCCAAACGGTAAAGGAAGATTCCGCTCTCTCTAACTCCCCCCCCCCCCCGGCCCTCCCCCCACAACAGACAATTTCCACTTCCACATCATATCTACTGCGCGTCGCGTCGTCGGCCTGATATGACGTCATTACCATTCTCTTGTAGTGTCGGCAGGCTCGTGTGTTCTCTGAAAGGGTATTTATCCCGTGTACGTTGTTCCGGCATGACGTCAGCGAGACGCAGCACAATGGCTGACATGTATTTTCCTCGGTTCGCGCGCACGTCCTCTCAGACTCCGTGTACAATAGAAGCATCTAGAGTCGCCCGCCGAACATCGCCTGGAACTGTTTCACACAGCTGTGCGATTAAAACTGAGGACACCTATACTGTGGCCAGTTTAATATCATCATCACCTTCTTTTAACTGATTATCTGGTTATTTACCCTAAATGAGATCAGATACTGCAAGGCTACCTCCCAGCTTTGAGCTTTGTTGAAAATAGTTTGTTACTGCGCAGTCTTAATTTTTTTTTCGGCTAGTTTATATTTTCTGTAAATTAATAATTGGTTGATCTATGAAGTTAATCATCTTGGAAAATTATCATTTCAGAACAATGTTGATGACAACTGTGAGATGTTCGTCCCAAATCTGCTCTCCTTTATGTTTAAAAATAAATATAGACAAACAGAAATGGCGCAGGGATGGTATGGTAGTTGTAGCTCGTAATGCTTATTATGTTTCAGTTACGTTTATTTACGAACACAACTCGTACTTAAAATTATTGTTCAATAATTTTAAAACTGTAGCATGATAGTCACAAAAAACACGATTTTGGGGCCCCTTAAAGTGACTACACTCTTCTTTTAGACTACTGTAACTTTGGTGAGCATGGTGTGCAGATAGCCATTTGTTTCTCTCGTGGTGCGAAACATGGCGGACGTTTGCTGTTGGCGGGTTGGTTTTCTCAAAAATTACCCCTCCCTTTTCCTTTTTTTCTCATTTCGTCACTTCTCCATGTCATCCTTCAGCGCATGCAGATTCCTACTAGCGCACCAAGTCCTATACACTGCCCTCGCCTACACTCCCAAGCGATTTTTTGGATGATGTTGTAAGTAGAGGGGGAGGTACGGTGAGGGGAGAGGAGTAGTTCAGTGGTGATAGTTGCGCGAAATTGACGCACATCACTCGCCACATGCTGGCGTCAACAATCCTCCGTTTTGTCTGTCTGTCTTCGTCTCTCCCGCCAAGTTTCTCTAGGAGGTGTTCGGCGAAACTCGCTATTTATCCGCAAATCTCGGGCCACGCGGGGCCGCGATGGATGAATGGTCAGATTATTCGCCTCCGGGTTCGATTCCCGGTTGGGTCGGTCCCCGGATTTGCGCAAGTGGGAATCGTGTCGAACGATGCCGCTGGTCGGCGGGTTTTATTGGGGATCGTCCGTTTCTCCCGCCTCTTTATTCCGGCGCTACTCCATACTCACATCACAGAATATTTAGGAATACAGAAGTGAAATAGTTGGTAGGACAGCGAACTCAGTCTCACACGCCAGCAAAATGGCTTCCCTGGCCAGCAACATGGCGGATCCGCCTTCAGCCAATCAGCGTAAATCGACTGCCCTGCTAGCCGGCAGCCAGGCCAATAGGAAACGTGTCGTAACATGCAGAAACCAAACATACACGGGGCTGGAATCAACAACCTCGGTCAGCCAATACGCGGCCAAGTTCGCCCGTATCAAACGAGCCGCCACGTCATTTCACGTCTGTATTACTATTTAGTCTGTGCTCACATCGTGTGACCCTACACCAGCGCTATAGACCTCGATGTTGAGCGATGACCAAATCTCTCTCGCTCTCTGCCAACACTTCACGCAGTTGTTAGTTTGACCTTTCGTGAAGTGAAGAGATTTTGGTCAGCACTCAACACCTAGGTCTTTAGCGCTAGTGAGGACTGACACATGAGTATGGAGCGGCGCCGAATGAAAAAGCGAGGGAAACGAAAGATCCCCGAGAAATCCCTCCGACCAGCGGCATCATCTGGCACGATTCCTACATACGAGAATCTATGTACCGACTCCGCCGGGAATCGAAGTTGGATCCCCTTGACCCTGGGGAATGGGAGTGGGGGGGAGGTTGTTTTGCCACAGCACTATCATTAGCCCCTGACTTTTGGCCTTACGCGTGGCCCGGAGAGAGGTTGAGGTAGGCTCATTAGTTTAGTTGTTTTTTATGAAAAATAGTTTTAATTTATGACTTAACGTGGGAATGTATACCCACGGCAGTGCTTGTAGCCTATATGAAACACAACAATAAATGTTTAAGTGTGGGTAGAAAAAAATTTCGTAACTTGAAATTGTATCGTTTTAATTTCTAAGATGTTTTTAATTATTTTGAAGTTAAGAAATGCCACATTAATTCCCCTCCCTCCTCCTAGCAATTCCTTGCGTCTACAAATTCCGTGTCTATGCCTGCGGTACCAGATACATGATTTGCGTGTTTAGTTTTCTTTTATCACTGGAGTCGAGAGGCATATTGATTAAAACCCTTTCCGTGTTGAGTGAAAACTACTTAATTTTTATAACAGTGAATAAGTCACTAGACAGTTCTAAATAAAAGTACTAGATTCAGTAGTAGCTGTAGCAATCCTGCTGTTGACTTATGTTCTCCTCTAGCACTTGTTGTAATGCGACTCGTTGGCAACCCGAGTGTCGGTGTTGAGTGTCTGGACCGGGAGGCTGGAGTCGACGGGGGAGTGTATCGTGTGTCTTGTCGCCGACACACCAGCCGCTGTCCACGGCCGTAGTCGGAATAATATTCCTAAGGAAAGGGGACGGGGATACTTTTATTGTAATATACTATATTGTAATTAGCTATACAGTATGTTCGAACAATCGCGAAAACTATGAGAGATAAAAAAAATTCATAAGAGTCAAATGTCACATTTTGTGTCTAAAATAAGAAAAATATATATCTAATACAAATAAAAAAAAAATGGTGATAAAAGTTGCGGTAGACCGCGCCCTCCTCGCAAATGTTTCTTTTAGCTTTCATAAACTATGCATTTTTTTTGTCTTCGTCGACTTGTGACTTAGGCTATGTAGTTTTCTGGCTGATCGCTAGAGCTCTCTGTTACTATACAGCGATGGTGGCGATCGCAGCGGCTAGTCGAAGAACTACATGAAAACTGTGTAAAAAAGTAACCTTGATTGGCGACTTTTGTACGAGTGCATATTCAATGGCCTTGCGAGGTACGTACTCGAGTGCCCCGACCTTGATGGGTCGGGTGGAAACTGATGCTAATATAATTTGTGTTTTGGAAGCAAGAGGGGGTCAGGGGAGGTTTTTAGCGGTGAGACTTGACATGTCTGATCTGTTTAGAACAAATTATCTGCCGGGAGAGGAATTGAACTGGACGTAAAATTACCTTTCCTGTTTACGGTGAAATTCTGAACCAGGGCTGAACTGTAAACAAAAACACGTAGGAGTACATTTGGAGAAGGAAGCGAATCTGTACCGGATCTCTGTACTTTTCGGATATGCAAGTTTGACATTTGCGTGTATTGAATTGTCAGTTACCGGGTGGTTTGATCGTTTAAATCTGACTATTAAGGTGATTTTAAAATAATGTTTAAAATATTTCAGAAATTATAAAAGTTTAAAAAACAATTCTCACGAGTATTCAGACCAGTTACCACTCGCTCCGCACATCGTGAATCAAATTGTAAGTAGTCACCACACCAATACTCGGGAAAAACGGTGAACAGAAATTTGATGTTATCTAGTTTAGAGGGAAATTTTCCAGGGTACTGGCAACGGAATACACTATAGTTGGAGATGATGGTATATCGCAAAAATGTTTTGTGTCAACATACACTTGAAAATTCTGGAGTTTGTTGCAATTCATATAATTGGGTGATATACTTCTGACACAACGTAGCTGTCTGCAAACCAATAACAGGCATCAAATATTACAATAGCGGGATTTTGTTTGGCTCAGTCAAATAGGGTTACAGCTCCACGTACAAGCAAAAGCCAATAATCTTCTCGTAAGCATGAACGTGCGTTGAAACCCTGCAAATAGTCAAGTTTTCCCGCTATGAACCATCATCTTTAAGGCCATGCCTGGTAGTTTTGCAGTGATTTCGAAAATATTTTTTCCAAAATGAACTAATATCTCTATCACAAAGTCGCTACATTGTTTTGTCACTAATACATCAAAGTTTCTATCGGAATTTTTCCGTTGCAATGAACACAATGGATTTTTAGATTCTTGCACCCAAAGTATCACATATTTTAGCATGAAAATGAGCCAAAATGGCACAAAATATTTTTTTTTTACTGGCAAACGACTCATTTTTTTTTTAAAGCTTACATATAATTGTGCATAGTATGACTTCACACGCTCTCAATTTTTTTCAACCCATTTGGTTGAAAACTTTTTGAGTTTTTTGCACCAACGTGAAAAAAACTACCGGGCATGGCCTTAACTGTCATTAGAGGCACGATTATTTCGTGTATTGATTCTAGGTCAGGTTGGACGTCAATAACGTATACTTCACTTTTCCTTCTGGGATTAGACGAGAGCGGGTTTAAGGACGTTGGACCCGTAAAAATTCAAAATTGTATATTTGTGCCAAACACTGTTCAACTTTTACACATCAGATAACATGTCATTTCCCCAAATAAAAAAAAAATTAGGTCCCATAGTTTCAGCATTATGATCTATCAAAGTCACAAAATGGCAGTTGCGGTGTAGCCAAAATAATAAAAAATAATTAACTCACAGAAACAAGATAATTCATATTGATTCTTAATGATGTGAGCTACTTCAAGACTTTTTGTATTCTTAAAAAATTGATGAAAATGAGTAAATTTTTGCATAACTTTGACTTTTGGCTACTACTGAAATTTTTAAAACTAACTTTTGTCAACCATGTCGTAAAATGCATTGATACACTAACTATCAGTTACTGTAATTTTGAATTTATTCGTTAATTACTTTCTTTGGCTACACCGCAATGGTCATTTTGACACTTTGATGAGTGATTATGCAAAAACTATGGGACCGAAATTTTTTTTATTTGGGGAAATGACATGTTATCTGATGTGCAAAAGTTGAACAGTCTTTGGCACAAATATAAATTTTTGAATTTTTACGGGTCCAACGCTCTTAACACATCTGACGACTGCAAGCCAGTTATAAATAAGGAAACAAGACGTGGGGATATCAGGTGCTACACGTTTGTACTGTTAAAAGCAAATGGATATTCGGCTTCAGCCGGTACATGTATAGAACTGAGAAGTCTTAGACTGTTGCCAGATGAATACGCGAATTACTCGTGTCTCTAACTATGAAGTTTTATTTTTTATTGATGGCAAGTATGTAGCGAAGTTGAGCGCACGTTTCAATCTGAGTTTCTCATGCTTACGGTTAGTACATTTTGAAGTACTGAAGTCTGAAAAGGTCCATGTAGTGCTGGAGGGCGTAGAAACAGTGTTTTTAATGAGCTAGGTGTCTTATTAATGACATTCCGTCATTGTCAGAAGGGTGTTTTCTTTTCGCACGTTGGCACAATGGGCGCACGTGGAACTCTTTCCTTAAAGAAACTGTTTAGGATCACATTGCAACGCGTTTTAGGCGCATGGTAGGCGGCGGCCTTAAGAGGTGACCAAAATCTTCTTCAGTCTTTGTAAGTCCAAGGTATTTATTACCATCACATTCCCAAATGTTCGCCACGTTTGGTGCTGCCTTTATCGGAGTGTGAGTGGACGAGTGTTTTCAGGCGGGAGTGTATGAGGAGGGTGTATGTTCGCAGGCGGGATAGTACGTCAGCGGGGCACTCGAGTGCAACATGCAGGCAGGCTGCAGTGCTCGCCGGGTGGTGGGTAATTGCCTTGTAGGACTGCTCTCGACTAACTGCAGTGGCTGTGCGCGGGGGGGGGGGGGGGGGGGGGGGGGGGGGGGGGAGTGGAGCATGTGTGCTGCACTTGTTCAAGGGCCCCAGGCTGCTGCTGCCACCCCGCTGCGTACTTGCGTATTGATCCGCGCTTAGGGGAAAAATAACCCCCTCGAGGATTGTTTCATGCATGGCCTACACAACTCTCATACATGTACATATTTCCCTTCTCTACTCGTATTATGTCATGCGCCTACAGTCGGTGGCCAGCACGTTGTATCTGTGACGTGGCGAAGCACGTTGATTCTCTGTACATTCGCAATTTTATCACGAAGCTTGTTTATTTATTATGTCTTTTACGACTGGCTGAATTGAAGCAACTAACCATTTTTTTGTCACGTCTAAAGAATAATGTCACTATATAATCTGTCGATTCAGTGGGAAATGTATTTATTGTATGTACTTTACACAATGTCACTCGTACACATCGCTGTCAGCACAGTACTCTATAAGCTCATGTTTCATTTATAAAGTTTGTGGAAATCCTCGTGCTAGCCTTGCAAGAGTACTGTGAACTATTTTGAAACATATTTTACTGGTCATATAAATATTTTAAAAAAATATATTTGCTCTGTAATTAAAAAACTTTTTTTTCCCGTAGCTCCTAAAGATTTCTAATTAGTATGGTATACATGACTTTAATTGTTTTTGTGTTTGTACTTGTCTATAAAGCAAGATAAAAAGTTAAAATTATGTCATCTGTACGTGGTAAAAATAGTTTCAACATATTACACAAAACTTTGTTTTGTGGGCTATACGTCTCGTCAACAGCGAGGTAGGTCATTGTAGATGGTAACACAACTTAGTACAAGGACATGAGCTGGGAGAGGAGTCGACCATGGCCTTTGTTAAGCAACCATCCCAGAATTCGCCTGGAGCGGTAGAGGGAAACCATTGAAAACCGAAATCAGGATGGCAGGAGCCGGATATCGAACCGGGATCCTCTCGAATGCGAGTCCTACGGGTTACCGTTGCTCCTCCGCTTTTTTATTTTTTCTTTTTTTTTCTTTTTCTTTTTTTTTTTTTTTTCCGCATCTCTGCGCGGCGCACATTGCTACAGGATCTTTTAGGCCGTTTTGCAATATTCTGAAACTGTTAACAAATAAGTATTTTCGTTCTAAAAAAACACTCCTAAGGACATACTTATAATGCATTTTGCTTACATTTTTGTTCATGTAGCAATATTATGCTCTTCTCATTGCAGAAAACTGTATATGTCGGAAAGTGATATGAAAGATAATAGAATCCCGTCGAATATAATTGATTATGCTGACTATATATCTGCAGGTGGTTCGCGATAAAGTGAGACACTCTTGAAGACAATCACGTCTAAAATAATAATTAAAATATGTTATTTATTATGAATTTGGGCGTTAACTGTTGACTAAGAGTACAGTTTGTGCACTTTGGTTGTTACGTAGACATTTTCGTTTCTATTAAAATGTGCCAGAAAAATACAATTTAACTGAAAGGAAGAAAAGTATCTGGGGTTTCAAAAGTTATAACTTTATCCGGAATGACCTATATACTAGCTTGCGCCAGAACTCCGAGGTAGGCAGTAGTTGTAAGATTGTTGTTAACATTCACATGCAAGTTAACATTCGTGGTTACAGGATGTTCATAAACAACCTCTGAATAAGAACATCACGCGAATCATCGGCTAGATTCCATACGAAAATTTGTGGCAAAATGTTTTGTGATGATATTTTACGCGCACAGTTTGGCAACGCTGCACGGAGAAAGTGCCCTCTTGTACTCCACGTACAAGTTGGTTATTATTTAATGTTTGTTGCGCCAAGTAATCATAGGATCATGTTCAGACTGATCAAGAATTTAACCTGCACCCGCAATATGGAGGTGAGAAAGTATTAGTAAGGTGTAGTGCAATAGGGGACTAACTACAGTGCTATGTAGCCACATTATGCTTATAAAATATCGTACAGCATTTTGCCACCAACATGTTCGTCTTCAATTTAGCCCATGATTCGCGTGGTATGTTCATTATGTGGTTGTTTCTGGACATTGTGTATATATGAAGCCGTACTTGGTCTTCTGGACATGTAAAGTATGATAATAAAACGGGTCAGTTTATAAATAGCCTATTAGCCCATCGCAGGAATAGTTCAAACGTATCGCTTCTTGAAATTACCCTGCGTCAATGTCTTCAACGGTTGTGGGAATTCTGCATTGTGGTTAGAATTATGCATATATACCGGTCAAGGTAAAATGAGCATTTTAAAACTATGTAATGTCAAAAATAATAACGAAAAAAAAAGTATTGTGGCCTCGACATTAACTTTCAGGTGATCCAATTCCATGGATTCGGTTAATTGCTTTCACTGCTATGTTTATATTAACACTTGGCGGGACTATACAAATTGGCTGAGAAATGAGGGGGAAGGAACCAGAGCTTTAAAAGTACTATTTTTGCCACAAATATCCTATGATCACAATCATTTAGAAGCAGACCTAGTCACTTCTTCGTTATGTTGTGGATATGCTTATACCTAAGGGTGCCGCCTACCCGCGCGTGGGAGGCTCAAAAGCAACGGAGCAGTAAGGTCGACCTTGAAGGGCGCATCAAATGCCACATCACCTCAACGAGCTAAGCGCTGAACTAGTGTACAAGGTTCCCGCCGAGCGGTTTTTACTACGGGCCACTAAGCGGTGATAATGTTATTGGTGGAAAATATGCAACTAAGTTCAGTGCAGGACACAATCTGAGTTAGTACATTTTGAAGTATGGCTGTCTGAAAGGGCCGGTTTTGTAAATGTTGGAGGGCTTGGAAACAGCGTTTTTAATGAGCGTGGCGTCTTAACAATGAGGTTACGACTTTGTCTGAAGTTTTTTTTCTTTTCGTACGTTGGTACAGGGGCACACGTGGAAGATTTTCGTCGAAAAAAAAACCTGTTTACGCACACACCGTAGCGCATTTGAAGAGTGGGGTAGGCGACCGCCTTAAGAAGCTAATATTTAAACTGTATGGCTTAGATTTTCCATATATTTTTCCGTACTTGTTTTTTCTGCATTTTAGTTTTAAAAACTCGAACGGTTCTTCTTGGCCACGTTTCTGACTTGCTAAGTAAACAAGGATGTAGCAAATTAACGGTAATTATGTTTCCCCCTCCCCACTGTGGACTATAACGTTCCTGCTGTTATATTAAAATATGGTATGGTGGTGGGGGAAAGTAACGAGGCGTTTAACGGTGATTATTTTCTTGTGTACTTTTACGGTATGTACGTAATAACTAGGGCCCGGTAGTTTTCGCGAAAAGATTTTTGCAGCATTTTGTCTCAGTGCCTTACGTGCACACCTGCAGCTCTGCTATGTGGTCAGTGATTGGTTGCCTTAACACCCAGCGTGCGGAGGTTAAACCGGCAAATCACAGACGTGATGTGTCACAGTTAACCATGTACTGATTGGCACAGTCAAATGAATAACAACTCTGCACAAATACACTCTGTCAATAGCCATGAAGTTGAGCTGCAGGTGTGTACATAAGACACTGAAACAAAGTGGGGCAAAAATCTTTTCGCGAAAACTACCGGGCCCTAGTAATAACCCGTGTTACGGTAAACATAGTTTTCCTTACCTGATCAGGTGAGCGGTACTGCAAGTCTTTTCCACGCAACTCACGCTAATTGCCGTCTATCCTCGCTACATTAGCCACAGTTTCGTCATCCACTCGTTGGACTGCAATACGGAGGAAAATGACGGGCTGGAGTTCATGTCGCATGACGTCACTGGCGTCCGCTTGCTAACTAGATGAAAAACTATGCTAACATTCTACTCATGATGCATTCCGAGGTTGGCGTTCGCTAAGGCGTTCGTTATACACGAAGTTGCCAAATTGTGTGTTTATATTTTGGAGGATGGTGTTCATATCAAGAATATTAGGTCAGAAAGTACACACTACAATGTCCGTTAGTCTTGGCATTCTCTAAGACGTTCGTTATACAGGCAGTTGCCAAATTGTATCTCAGTATGTTGGGGAACAGTGTTCATATCTAGAATAGCAAAGGATGTGACATGTACGTAGGTCAGAAAATGCACACTTCAGTTCATGTTAGTCTTAGTTGTGTGTTAACTTCCGCGACGTGACAAAATTGTACTTTTGCTTGCCGCTGTGGGAATACTGTGCATTGTTTTATGTTCGAACTTTTACAAAACTAACAATATATACTTCTTTCTGTTGACGGTCTTGAGGATACTAGCGACGTTAAGATAAAAATACTTTGTTATTCATGATCGCAAGACTTTTCGCTTAGCATAAAAACAATTATCCATACGGTAATAGGTTTTGATTTTCATTTATTCATATTGCTATCCGGATCTTCTCCAAATATATGGTTTGGAACGTTCTATTTAAACCAAATCATTTAAATGGTGAAATGGAAATGTGCTTACTGAGCGACTCCTCTGTTCTGCGGAAGAAATTTTAAATATTTGATTTGGTTTTCGTGCTTTCACCTTTTCTATCGTTATTTCTAAGGCAGCTCTGAAGAAAGCGACATAAACTGTCATTTTTAATAATATTTATTTCCTTCTGTGTAGTAACGGTAAACCACAAGCAAAAGTTTTCAATATTAATCCGAGAAAGGATTGCCTCTACAGAAAACATCTGTTGTAAGAGCTTACTAAATGCGCGGTCATAGTTACAGATGTTACGAAAATATTTGATTTTAGTGTCCGTGATGATGTTTGTTAAATTTGTTCTTGTTAGCTAATAGCGGGCAGCGTCGACACGTGCCTCTTGCTTCCGTTATGAAAGAATTTGCATCTTTCGTAATTCAATAAAGCACGCACGTGTTGCTTGTTTGAATTCCCCACCCCCTCCCGCAAATATTCGCCGCCCCGCGCCTGCTGTTTACGCAATGTCGATTGTTAGTCGGGGAAATATTTGGAGAATTGTTGACGCAGCACTAGCGCTGGTGTAGGAAGTTGCGGCAGTTTTTTGCACGACGACGTGCGTGTGTTTTGCTTAGTGGCTTGAACACCGGCGCTGCTGTTATCATTATTCTTCCTCGTTTGACTTGTGCAGTCGCAGGAAACTCGCCTGCAGGGACCTTGCTTCCATGTTGTTTATAAATACCACTCTACTGCAAGTTATTTCATTATACCGCTCTAGTGTAAACACGGGAAATTATTTCCTTAGTAGTTATAACTAGGGCCCGGTAGTTTTGGCGAAGAGATTTTTGGCCCACTTTGTTCCAGTGCCTTACGTGCACACCTGCACCTCAACTTGATGATTATTTGCAGTGTTTTTTTTTTTGTGCAGAGTCGTTATTCATTTGACTGTGCCAATCAGTACATGGATAACTGCCACACATCACGTCTGTGATTTGCGGATTTAAGGTGGGACATTCTGAGAAGAAAAGTGTAAAACGTGAGATAATAGCGTGTCTTATATTTATCTTGCGCTATAGTAAACGAACCGCAGTTTAACTTTTAACGTATATCTAGGTCGCAATTAGTCACCTAAAATTAAGGATTAAAATCATTTGTTTGACTGACTACGGCTTAAACATACGTTAAAAGTTCAACTGCGATGTTTGTACCGTAGCACAATATACGTAGAATTCACGATATAATCTCAAAATTTACACTTTTCTTCTCAGAATTTAAAAAAGTCAACTAATTAAATAATCCAATATGGCGACTGATGTCCCACCTTAACCTTCACACGCTGGGTGTTGAGGCATCCAATCACTGACCACAAAGCAGAAATGCAGGTGCGCACGTAAGGCACTGAAACAAAGTGAGGCAAAAATATTTTCGCGGAAACTACCGGACCCTAGCTATGACGTGCGTGCTGTGTGCGTCAAATCACCCAAGTCCTGAAGGCGAGTCACCCTCTTTATTGTTATTGTTATGATTATGGTTCTACAGTCTGATACTAATACTTTGGCACATTGCTGACGTCCAACATTTATAATTTTGGCATGAAAGAAATTTCGTTATTTTCAGTCAATCATTTTTCTATGAAATTTTGGTAACCAGACAATATATGCTACATGATGATAATGCGTTTTCAGCCTGGGCGCTGGTGTGAACCTCAAGGGCGCTACTGGGAGAGGATTACACTTGGGTAGTTATCTATTGTCTTCCACAGTATGTAGATGATGGGACAACACTACATCCAGTCCTCAACCCTGGGAGGGAACTGTACATTATACCTCTCCCGCTGGGAATTGAACTCAGAACCCTTAGACCACCGTCCAGGATCCCCGAGCACTGAGCTAAGCGATGTGGCACTCGTTACATCATATTTGACAACCTTCACGAGACCTCGCCACTTCAACACGTAGCCTAACGTTTCATTTCATCTTGAGAGGCAGTTCGTCACGGAATTAAACCCGTCAACTGTTAAGTGAATAAAGTACATTTGTATTTTCAGTTTCTTTCATATACTCATCCGCGATAGTTATTATTTTTTTTTATTTATAAACGAAAGCAGATATCGGAAAACTGTTGCACAGTTTTGACAAAAATTGGTTACGCTATATACTCACATATATGGTTATTTAGTTGAGAATTTCCTTAATAGTGTAATTAGCTGAAACCTTGTATATTTTGTTTTGAAAAAAATTGTTAATTTAGTTTACACTGTTTTAACTCAACTGTGCAACATAATTTCGATATATCCTACTCTCGTTTATATTAAAAAAAAAAAATTAACGTAAACGTAGTAGGAGGGAAGAACAGCTGTTGACTCATGTAATTTATAGTTTTGAGGAATTAAATGTATTTGACTTATATTATTAAAATTCTACCTTATAGTTCAAAGCACATAGTAAGACTCTGTGCTTTATTTAAAATTACTATTAGCGGGATGTCTGGATTAGTCTGCCATGTAGAAACATCCGGAGTAGAATAATTTTTTTGACGATTTAGATGCCGTAAAGAACTAGCATACAATTGCTTGCTTACCTCACTCCATTTTCTTTTCTGTAACGAAGTTGTGTTTCCAGAACTGAAGCTTAAAAATAATTACTATTTAAAATACATAAATGCAAAATGGCGACATTACATCCCTCATTATAGTGGTATGAGAGCGTTGAAAGTTTTCCCGCCTAGACATGTTTGCGTGTAGATAGCAGTGGCGTTGGCAGAATTTTGTAAAGGGGGTTCGCCTGAGAACCGAGGGGTTCTGAAGTCCTCCACCGGGAAAATATTTCGATCTCAAAGTGCAAGGTTTTAGTAGTTTTCGTAACATTACATTGAATATTCTACACGTAAAAATGTTTTTTCTTTATAAATTTTATTCAAAACTAGTTACAAGGGGCAAATGATTTGAGGTTATCTTCCCCCCTCCACCACCCGAAAGTGGTATCGCGATGTCACGTGAAGTGTTGCTTTTCTGGTATAAATGTGTTTGCAGACAAACTCAGTCAAATAACGCCACAGGGGGCGAGGCCCGTGTTATCAACGTCCACGGCTGGTGTCTACAGAGACCGGCGGGACTAGGTGGGGGAGGGGTGCATTGCAGTTGTAAGGTCGACGCCCTCTCCCTCCCCTTCCCTAACTTCAATGCACATTCACATCGGCTACGGTTGATAATTAATGTCGCCGTCTTGTTTAACCGTCGATCAGTTTTGCGTCACGCTGCCTTGTGGTCTGGTGCGTTATTGCACGAGCCGATGTGATGGGGAAGGGGGGAGGGTTGCTGTTTGCTACATGCGCATTGATTGGTTCATTTCTGCTCGCATGCCGTGCCAGTGTTGTGCTCGTACTGCCCTGCGAACCCCTCCCGTGGCGCACAACAGTTTCCTAGGCAACCCGGCCCCGATACACCCCTAGCGGTCGGTCAGTAAGACAAAGCCTGTAGTTCTCGGGCAGGGGGGAGGGGGGCTGGTCGTGTGCTGGAGGCACTAATAGGGCAGGACGTCCTTACTAGGTCGAAACCTCCCTGCTTTGTTTTGTTTCTCGTCAAGACGTCACTACATTAACAGTATCTGGTGCTTGGACGGTGCTGCAGTGTGCCACGTTTATTATTTTCTGCGCGAAACCACTGAAACTATCACCAATATGTTTATCTACGATAATACCACTCAGTTGAAGCTGTGTTTCTATCGTTTCAAACATGTATCACGCCTATTATAAACATAATTTAGGAGCCCTTTTAAATGGATAAAAAATGCATTTTTTTAGACCGCTCTAACTATAAAAATATTACCCAGATTCGGAAAACACAACGTGGGAAGCATGCGTTGGACTTTACTAGAAATGTTCCACAAATATTTATTGTAGGCATGTCGCTTAAGAGTATTATAGGAAAAAAATTGTAAAATGGAAAACACAGCACGCCGGTTCGGCGCGCATCGAATATAAACAAAGCTGTTACCGCCGAATGTGGCAAGCTGAACCTTATCACTCGGCTGTCTCGGCGCATAAAACACGAAAAATTACATCCGGCCGCATAAAACACACTTACGAAGCCGTTCCAGTGTTTCAGGCGCATGTGTGCAACCCGCATTAACTTCTTTTAAATACAGGCTAATGTTACTGCCGTTGTAGCAATAAGAGTATAACACATATTACATTCTCCTTACTTTTTTTTAAGGCATAATCGTTCTTATTTAAGCTACGTTATTCGAATTAAAGTGTAAGTAATGGGCGTCTTTATAAAATGTTAATATAGTTTTGATATGCGTAGTAAGATTATTGCTACAAACATATCGAGCTCCATTAATTCTTTAAAGAAACGTTCTTGTTTGTTGTAAAGTAACCTAGTATGGTAGTGCAACAGTAAGACGTTTACTCACATCCAGGATGATCCGGGTTCAGTTGATGTCTCTAGTCGTCCTGGCGTCTGTTTTCCATGGTTTAATGGAATCGCTTCAGGTGAACGCTATGAAGGTGTCAACATTGGCCTTGGGCGATTCCTCCGACCGATCATGTACTTGTGTTGTAATTGATTGTCAATGTTGATTATAATCTTGCTGTCGCTCAGACGTAAAGTTATATTTAGGTATGGCTATTGAAAACTATTAAGTGCGCCGCCTATCTGCACGTTTGATGCTCAAGTGACGGAGCTATAAGGACGACCTTGAAGCTCGCATGAAATGTCGCATCGTCACAACGAGCTAAGCACTGAACTAGCATGCAAGCTTCCCGCCGATCCATTTTTACTACAGAACTTAGAGCAGTGACCATATAATTATATGTGGAAAGTATGGCGCGAAGTTCTGTACATGTTCTTATCAGAGTTTCTTGTAGATTCTGTTTATATATTTTGAAATATGGCAGTCTGAAAAGGCTTTTTTTTTTACAGTGCTGGATGCCTTATCATGGTGTCATAGCAATGAAATTCATTCCTAATCGGAAGTGTGTTTACTTTCTTTTCTTAATTTTTTAAATGGTCACAATGGACATACGTGAAGTACGTGGTAGGTTATGCCCTTAAAGTAGGCCATGACAGATTCCTCTCTCAGCTCCCGTCCTTGTAAAGTTGTGCGTTACCGTCTGTTATGACCTAGCTGTTGTCGAGACATAAAAACCTCAACAAGTAAATTTTTTGTGTAACTTTTTCTCGTCATATGCGGCAGTGTAAGGCTCGGCATCAGTCCAATTACTAGATTATTCTGATTATTGTTTATTCTGAGAAGAAAAATGTTATATTTGCTGTTATAATGTGAATTATATTTACGTTGCGCTACAGTACCGCATAGTAGTTGTTATCATTTAACGCACATATTTATGCCGCAGTCAGGCCAGCAATTGTTTTTATTCTTAATTTGCTTGACTGATTGCGCCTAAATATACGTTAACAGTTCTACTGCGCTGTAGCGTAACTGAAATATAATTTACGCTGTAATAGCACATTTTCACATTTTTCTTGTCATAGAACTTCATAAAAGCGAAAAATAATATCTTCCAATATGGCTGTATCTGATAGAGGTTTTATAACGTTGGTGTAGAAGCTTGTCGTTGTAAAAGTATAGGAGTTGTTGACAGTGTGAAGGGCGGCTGTAATGTACGTATGTCGAGACGCTGGTTGCAACGTGTAAGTACTAGTAGCGAGGTCATGCCGCAGTTCAGTCACCGCCAAGCAGCCAGTATGCATGCACGTCGCTGTGAATAATAAACGGGGTATTTATAAATATGTTGAGCAGGCGAGCGTGTAATATATTTATGAATGTGTGGGCCCCAGCGCGTGAGTCATGAAGCCTTGGACAGCCCTGGCCTAGTTAAACTCAGGCTCGCTCAGTTTATTTACTCAAGTCGTGGGGCTCTTAGAAAAAACTCGCCCCCTGCACGTCTCGCCTCTGCAGCTGGGGGGTTGTTTGCTCTGCGGCAAGAAACACGCCTGCGTGAAGCTGCGTCCAGAGAAGCTGCCGCGGTCCTGCGCTCTCTGGCAATTACTGCACCGACACTAACATTATTATATATATAACTACCTGTGCTTCTTAGTTTTATACCTTTTTGAGTCTTGCAAATATTCTATGTAAGTACTCAAAATTATCGTTTTTAGTTTCTTTTTAGAACCTAAATTTTGGTAAAAATAAATTTGAAAATTGAAAAAATTAATAAATGTTTTGATAAGAAATTTTTGCCACTTAAAAATTGCTATCACTAATAATTTAAATGTAATAAATTATGGTTTTTATTTCTCAAAAATGTTTTCTAAAAATAACTGTGATATGTGTTCTTAATGGCCGTTTAAGAAACACTTTGAACAAGAAAATAGTTTCTCTAAATTTTTTTGGCTACCCCGTTCTGCCGTTATTACACTTTTTGTCTGCCCTTGGCGTGGATTTTTCGCACGCGGGAGTCGTGCCGTACGTAATTATTTGTTGGCGGGGATTTTTTTCGGGTATCTCCCGTTTCCCTCGTCCCGTCGTTATTTATTTCTCATCTCACGTCTTCTCTTGGCCGTCGCCGAAGACATCGTTGTTACGTTATTATCAAAAATATATTCTGCATAGGTAACTCCCTCCAAAATAAGTTTTTTTTAATATGATGAATTGGCCTAGCCAAGATGCACTTTTGAAAAGGGGCCCTGTTCTACTAGACGTATAAACAAGTTAAGACTAACTTAACATTGTCAGAAAACACAATTTAGTATTAGATGAAACGCTGCCGGAAATTTCGTGTTCGTGGAGTTTAGTTACGTACGAAAAATTTAGCTGTAGGCCACAACTGTGTCATAAGTTTTATGTGGTAAATCGGTTTACTTAAATTTTTGTTAACTATAAATATTGATTAGAATAGTATTGGTACACCTGCGATGTTGGCAATATACAAGCCATATGTGTGCAGCGTCCACTGTTCCCATGGTCATCTGGCTGCTAATCCCTGGAATTTTATCCCCGCAAATTGAACAGTGTGTTTGGATACTTCTTAATTAGGTTTATCTACTTAATTTGCTTCATCTTATGCAGGATTTAAATACGCATTTTGTTAAGCTATTGTGTAACTACCTACATGTTAATACACTATGTTTCTATGTACTACTATGTATGTTATACCGAAAAATGTTAGCACTTTTGTAATAAAGTAATTTTCTTTTGTTTTCAGGTGAGTTTATCCAAGTTTACCTAGTTGTCTCAGATTTCTACGGCATGGGGTGAGTGCAATATGCTTAGTTATTTTTAGTCAAGAAAATTTTTCCCCTAGAAGCAATTCAAAAATGTCTTATTTTATACTGATTTCCGTTTATAAATAATTGTTTAGATTAGTTTCCTTCTTTTAACATAACACTAAGTATTCGATAATAGACTGCTCATTAGTAGTTATTTATTTACGTATTTATTTTAACAAAATGGCCTTCTAGGAATAACAAAAATTAATAACAATGGAACATTTTTCTTGATGTAATATTTCTTGGATAGTATTTTAATTGGAATTTATCAACATTGCTTCAGGTTGAAATAGTAAACAATTGCTTCATACTGGCGAAATGTTGCCTTCGTATTCATGTGATTTTTAAACAGACCCCACGGAAGTTCTTGTAACGGTCATTGTGTTTATAAGATGAAAATGTTTATTTTTAGTAGAGTAGTTGCTTCTTATAAAGTGTGCCGCTTAACCGACCAGTAGGTGTGAACTTTCTGTGAATGTAGAGCGAAGACCTATTTAAGTGCAAGGTTAGCATATACTTCCCATCTATTTTGTCTGTAGTTTGACTTCGGTATTCTTCAGTCGACGAAGGAGCCGCGGTGGGCGTAGTGGTTAGAGGACTTACCTCCCACAATGGCGATCCAGGTTCGATTCCCGGCGGGGTTGGTCCCTGGGCTTCGTATGTGAAAATCGTGCTGGTCAGCGGGTTTTCTCGGAGATCTCTCGTTTCCCCTCCCCTTCTTTACGGAACTGCTCCATCATCATGTCACCCCTCACCAGCGCCAATGACCTAGAAGTTGAGTGCTGACCAAAATCTCTTGGCGGAGTGTAAGTTGTGTTAAGTGGAGGGAAGTTATCTTACTTTGTCGTTGACCAGGAATTAAATGTCTAGTTAAACTCTTGCTAAGTAGTTTGTTAACATTAGAGCAAAGAAGCCAAACTATATTTTAAAGAATGCTTTGAAGAAAATCAATTCTGTGTGCGGTTATAAAATGCACAATTGTGATAATGGACGACTTGAAAGGAGGCGGAGCTTCAGTCAGGTGTGGGAAACAATTCCTATCTCCATGGATACCGCAGCCGAACATAACCTTCATTTAGCTGTTTGGCTTCACATTTCCCGGATGAGATGTACGTCAGGAAAATTGATTATTTGTTTGGAATTTGCCGCTTTTTCAGGTAAACATTAATCTTATGTGTTTGCGAAATTGAAACTAATAGTTTTTACCCTTACTTGCAAATCTATGAATGCGCAACATTTTTGCTTTCGGCAGTCACCAACTAACAAATCAGCATGTTTGTAAACAAGCTTTGTTTCCCACAGTATTTCCCCTGCGATGTGACGTCACGGGGCGTGTATTTCAAGTCGTCCATTATGGAGCAAGAAGGATGTGTGGCTTACTACTAAGGGAAAATTGGGTACAAAATATATGTATACTAGTTTCAACAATGCAGACATCCTCCGATAGGTCTGTTCACGTCCGCCGGGAAGCGTGAACAGCCGACCAACTGAACTGTAACCGACTGTAGTTCGTGACGAGCCTGCGAATTGTTAACCCGATATTGCTTATTTGTGTTAAGTCGCTTTCGTGCGTCGTAACATTGAAAGTTTATTTTTCTTTTATTTATTTGTTTTTGGTCTCTCTACATTCCCTAGAACAGGACAAGGTCTTGATGAAGGTACACGGGGGCGGGGGGATGGGGAATGGGGAATGAATCGTCCATAGTCTGTTTAATGAACCGTCCCAGCTTCCACCTGGAGTGATTTCGGAAAGCCCTGGAAAACCTAAATCAGAATGGCTGGAGCCGGGGATTGAACCCGGGTCCTCCCGATTTTGAGGCGAGTGTTTTACCACTGATCCACCTCTGTCACGTGTGCAGGTCTAGAAGTTTGTAAGGGATAGGATCTGGTCAAGGAGCTATATACTTAACATAGAGGGGCGGAAACGCTTCCAAAGTGAAGCCCAATTGAACGGCTGTTTTGACCCTAGAAAACATGGCGAACAGCAGTGTGGCCAACATTATGTTGAAAATCCGTCATATGTTCGCATAAAATCCGTTACTTTATAGCTCCACTATAATCCCGCTAAACACAAGGAAAAAATGCCAATAATTATTGTAATATATTATACTGTAAAAATTTTTAAATTTGCATAGTCGCTCTCATCTCTCGACCGGATATAGGAGTCCGCCATTTTATCTAGGGTCAGAATACCACGTTCAATTGGGCTTTACCTCAGAACCTTGGAGACTGCTGTTTCCGTCCCTCAAATATATACTCACGTAATGCCATAGAAGAAGCGTTTAATTTGCTCTACACTTGCGTTGTGCTGCGTCGGTGCAAATAACAGGTGGCGATATTTAATCGGCCCCCTGGACTGTTCGTCTCCCACGTCAGACATTTGGGTTGATGACTTAGTTCTTTCTCTGTCTCGTCGCTAGGGATGTCTTCTGTTAATTTTCAGCGACATCGGCGGTTCAATGACAGTGGCGTATCTGGACTTGTGTTTTTAGGACCGGAGGGGGGGGGAGGGACGGTCATACGCATACGGTTTTTGCGCTGCTTCTCCAAGCCACAAGAGGGGTCTGCGGGCTCTTTGAGGGGAAATGTTTCCTTTAAAGGTGCATCATGGTGTTATTTACAGTTTCTGAATGAATCTAAACCTTTAAATAGGATTTAATATGTAGCAAACCATTGATATCCTCGTAATTGGCCTGGGAGGGGGGTGGAGAATGACACGTGTGATATGTCGCCGCCCCCCCCCCCTCATCAATTCGTGGATACACACTTGGTCAAAAAAACTCGCTGAAAAAAAAAACGTTCCGAAAGACGTAAATTTTGTTTGGCGATGTTCTAGAGTTTTACGTGTTCAGTGGCCGTGGCTAACCAAGTTCGTGTGCAGTAGTACCTTGCCCGGATTCAAACCCGCGACCTGTCGAGCCGTCAGCGTGCGCAACTCGGGCGAGATATGGTGGTGCGGTGCGCCCGAGGGGTTGGAATATGGAACACTGCCCTCGAATTCTTTCATCCTGCCTTGTCGAGCGTGTTGGTTTGTGTAGGCGTGTAGAAGGGGAGGGAGGTAGTTACAACTGGCCGCACAAATGTCAAATCTGTGTCTGCCCTCCCCCTCCCCCCTCCCCAGACAACACCCTCACACGCCCCGAACATAGTGCTGGAAATACATGTCGGCGTGGAGTGCGAGGCCGGGCCGGGGGTGAGTGTGGCCTGACAGTGTTGAAAGTCGTGTCGACACGTTGCAACAACTACCCCCGCCCCCTCAGTACTCTCCCCCTCCCAGGGCACGCTCGTGAATCATTGCAAGCCCCGCCGCCATGTTGGCTGAGCCACGCCGCACGCTGATTGGCGGCTGACAGGTGTCGACCCCGGCGCCTGGTATTACAGCCGCGTGAAATATTCCTGCAGCTCGCCTCGCCCTCTCGTTACCTATTCATTTGTCAGGTCTTGAAGGCTCGCCCCTCTGTCGCCCGCTATAAGGACCACACCCCGCCTTTACGGCTAGCGATGAGTAGGCCTTACGTGTAAGCCAAGCTCCCGTGCATCGACTGACGTTAGACATAGTTCTAGTCGAGTCCACGAGAAGCCTAGCGCGCGCATCACGTCTCACCCAGGCCTCGTAGGTAACGCCGATAGCTCGTCCATATAAGACATTACGTGCTGGGCGTATATTTTATGACGTCATATTGTACACGCCAATTTCTTTGCAAATATTTTGCACCTAGGGTTTCAAGTAGAAAGTGCACCGAAAAAAAAAACGCAAATGCCATTCAGTTTTGGCCGCGAGAATAATTTTTTGTAAAATAATTGAGTGATTAGTCGAAAATAGATGTACGCATGTGTACTGATCTTTGAATGCAATTGATAAGCAGATGATCATCTTCCACATGCGCTGAGCAGTTCTTTCCGTGCTTGCCATTACTTCCCCACGGTTGTAGCAACACGCTGTGTTTTAGGGGGATTCGAGTTTTTGAAGAATAAAGTAGTTATTAAATAACTTTACAGTGGTTACTCCAGCTGCCCCTGTGATTTTCAATTCTTATTGTTCTTGTAAATCCTGATTTCAGTATGTTATATTTTGCAGTGTAATTATTTTATAAATAAAATTGCATCCTTATACAAATAAAATTGCCATCGTATTACAGTAGAAGGTATACGAGTAATCCGCTCGTTTTTTTTTTTTATGTTGTGTTTTAATATTTTCTTAAAACATCTAGCTTTCGAATTTTTGTACCGCTTTGCTGGTGCCAGATTGTCAATAGTTAATATTTGAACTTAGCAACTTGTAGTGTTTTAATCAGCGGCGTCGTAAAGAGGGGGGGGGGTCGTAAGGGACACTTCCCCCCCCCCAAAAAAAAATCGTAGTTTTTAAGATTTTTTTAGATTAAGATTACCTTCAGTTGTATATTAAATATTTTGATTGAGAAACTCTTTAAATAACAGCATTTTGCACCTTAAAATTTAAAATATCCCGGTGGTGGATTCCTACACACCCCTTTATTACGTAGGTTATATGTACACTTTCGCTACCAGTGAAATCCCCCCCCCCCCCAACCCTCCAAAAAATCAAGTGCTTACGACGCCGATGGTTTTAATTCCCACTTGTACCTTTTTGAAGCACATTATTTTTGCGAACTTGTCCCCAGTTTTAAATACTAAATTTGCTGTTTTAGAAAACTTTCATCATGTAGCCCGTGACATCTGATTACAAAGTAAATTATTTATTTTCAGTAAGTGTGCAAGTTTTCGTCAGATGTGTGATACTGTAACCATGCGAATTTTCACTTTGACATGCTGTTGAGGGTATGCATTCTGAAAGTTTACCATAGGAGGATAAAGTAGTCATTAAAAACGTGCACATAACTTAAAGTGGTTCTAACGATCATAAAATTATGAATTTATAGCGAAGGACACGTTTGGTAACCTCCAAGTGACAGGACTGGCCGGCCTGAGAGAGATTTGCAGAAAACTGATTAGCGCGTGCTCTGTGACGGTTATTTACAGCGCGGGTCGCGGCCAAACCGCGTGGAAACGCCCCTGTTTGCAGGTGTCGATCCCCCCCCCCACACACACTTTCAACCCATATTCCACCACTTCCCCCTGCCCTCCGTGTGTTGACGTTCGACAACAAAAACCACCCTCCGTCAGCCACCCCCGCCGCGCAAATGGCAGCAAACATCAAACAGCCCCAGTGATGCGCCAGCACACGGGAGGAAGGAGGGTGTAAGGGTGGTGATGAGCTGGATAGAAGGGGGGGTGGTTGGGTGGGAACCCACTGGCCGCCGACATATAACGTGTGTATGCATTCATGTATAGTTTATTGATGATAATGAGTCAATAGCGCAGGCGGTGTGTGTGCATGCGTGCGTGAAGGGGCGTAGCGGGGGTGGTTCACGCGCGCGCATGCGCCAGACGCTGCATGCATGCATACACACGACGCTCCCGTCGTCGAACCCCCTGGGGTACACTCGCGTGCCGGCGCCATAGTGCCCCCGTCCTCGTATCTGTGACCAGACGAGAACACCACGTATTTCTAGATCCTTAGTGCAACTAGTGTTTCCAGAGTTCAGTGACCTTCGTGTTAGAATTCACAGTCCTGTATACACTCAAGTTATCATTGGAAGACCGACCGCTTGGCCACACAATATTTGGGAATACAGAAGTGAAACAACCAGTAGGACAACGAACTTAGGGCCGTATCTATAAACGGCTTTCGAATGACAACCAACTGCTATCCCCATAGAGAAAGCGTTGGTGAGCAGTTGGTTGTCATTCGAAGTAGGTCTATAGTTTCGGCCCTTAGTCACACACGCCAGCAAAATGGTTTCCCTGGCCAAACATGGTGGGAATGCCTGTCTATCAGCGTAAGGTGACTGCCCTGCTAGCCGGCATCCAGGCCAATGGAAAACCTGCACGAGCCAGATGTACACGGGGCTGGTATCAACAACCTCGGGCAGCCAATAAGCGCTGGAGTTAACTCGTATCAAATGAACCACCACTTAATTTCATATCTGTATTACTATCTAGTCTGTGGCTTGGCCCAGTAGTTAGAGCTTCTGGAAGCTCTACCAAGGGTCGTAATATTCACAGTTGCCTCTCCTGGTTCAGGACTGGGTGTTGTGTTGTCCCATCATGCACATACAGAAGAGGACTGGCGAACTACCGCAGATTCGCCTCGTCTAGTCGGCCTCGGAAGGTGTCGTGGTTGTCATCATACGACGCACCCCGTGGTTCTAAACCTGCCTTCGACCACATCACCCATCATCATCTATGGCAGCGGTTCCCAATATTTTAGGCTCGCGGAGCCCGTTTTATAACTTACTAATATTGTGGAGCCCCTTGTTTAGGCCTACTGCGATGTTTTCTCCTCATCCGGAATGAAAAGGTGTGGGAAACTGTATATCCCTGAGAAAATCCTATGACTAACTGCATCGCACGGGCAAGATACATCACGCTTAAAATTCGTGTTGGCCTCGTCGGAAATCGAACCCGGTTTGCCTTGGTGGCAGGCGAGCGCCATAGTCTCTGCGCTAACAGTCGAGAGTTTGATTTATCACAGAAATGGTGGGTAAATCCATGATACCTTACGTAATTCGCCATATATCCGTCATCTTGCTTTAACCTAAAAATGCCGAAAAGACGTGAAATTTTTTAAGGTCAATAAATGTATTTGTCTCTAGTACAGCCAAAAATACAATAATCAGAGTTTGTTCCTATTGGATGTACTTACGCAGTAACGCTTAGTTTTTGCAACTCGCCTTACTGTTTACTTCATATGTCTACTTCTTGATTCTTAAGTGTTTAATTGTGTAAACCCAGTAAAGCACGGACGAATTGGTGCGCGAGTGACGAGTATGGACGAGCTTTCAGGTCCACTTGACGCGAGCAACTTCGTCGTGAGCAGAGGAAGTCCACCCAGGCAGGTTCTGTGGACCGCTGCATCCATTTCGTCCTTCCTCCGCTCCTCGGGTCCTCTCTCCTTTTTTATCCCGCAATTTGCTTCTCATTACACCTTCCATTATTTCCCCCTGTCTCCCTCGCCGCCGTCTACGGTAGCCTTTTTTTTTTGTCGTGTTCGCGGCAATCTCTCCCTGGAGTTGTTTACCCAAAATTAGGTGCGCGGCCGGCCAACCGTGTGTCGTCCAGCACACACACACGTCAGACCTAGACCTAGAGGCTAACGGGTTTACTTCATGAGGCGGTTATAATGAACACAGACGTGCAAATTTCGTATTATTATTTGGCAACAGTCTAGAATTCTACAGCCTGTACTCACACTATCACAACCAGTAAAATTATCTGCTTCCTTGGCTTTCTTATCTTTGTTTAGCTTACATTACAGCATTATGGGCATTTTACTGTGACGTTATATCATTGAATGATTAAAGTCTTTCAGGCGAGCCACACAAACTGTCGGCCAACCGCAGAAGTCAGATGATAATATAGTAACTTGCAGTCCATTATACTGTCAGATAATAACGCGACATTGTGGTTCTCTGCTGAAAAGGCATATGCTGCGTGTGGCAGCGTCGCCCTTATGGTCCCCTAGCATCCAACCCTCAGGCCAGATAGGCGACCCCATTAACACGTGATTTTACTGCTAGAACAGTTTTTTTTCTAGTTGGCACATCATCAAACTTTGCTGTGAGTTTTCGTGCGCCTGCGAAAGTTTCTGACGGAATATCTAGGCGTATACATTTAAAAAGTGAGGAGGAGCGAGGGAGTACCAACGGGGCAGGGGAGCAGAACGGGGTACCTCAATTTTTAAAAAGAAAATAAAAAGTAATTTTTCAGAATATTTCTAAACCGTTTATTAAATTTATGCACCGACTAATTGAAAGCTTCGGAAACGAAGTCGTGGGCAACGGCTAGTTACACAGTAAGAACATTTTTAGGCTAAGTCAAAAGTAGAAGTCTCTTTGTTCCAAAGTGGCGGATGTTGATCCCCCTCACTATCTTGTGATTCTTCTTTTCCTCTGTAAAATCCATAAAATGAGATGTATGAAAATGTTCCGATAGAGTGCAACACTGACGGAAGTGGAGGTCTTGCGGGGATACGTCCACTGGGGCGGTAGTTGCTTCAGAGGGATCACCACGATTGCTCGCGGCGTGATCTAGGAAAGGAATGCTCATAATTTTGATTTTGTATTCGTTTGTAAACACCTATGATGCCAGGTAGATGCTCTACTGGTGGAGGGACACGTTTTCCCAAGTTTGTCTTGGTGGTGGTTGGCTAGTTTTCCATGGAACTGGCAAGTGTCCATGATTGCGGCTGCAATCGGCTGTGTAGGTTGTTTCCTGATCCGGTACAGGAGGGCAGGTGGTGCGGAGAGCCGAACATGTTCCGGAAAACATGACGTGGCACATAAGCGTGTTTCCTCCGCGTAGCCGAATATGCCGCGGGAAAACTGGAAGCTTTCGGTGCTCTAAGAAGGAACTTTGGTCTGGTCCGCCTTAAGGGTGTTCAAGTGCGATAAAGTTATAATTTTATATTTATATGAAATAGTGTTAGTTTTGTAGACGATACTTGTGAGTACATTTTACTCATAGTTTTCTCATAATGGAGCATCAAAGTAAAAATTTGCTTGCTACGCTGCCATGCAAATAGCGAAAACTAATTGATCTATTTAAATGAAATAATTCACTGTGAACTAACATCCCATGAGCTCTGTAATGAAACATTTTAAAACCTACAACTTAATATTTAGAAATTTTTAAAAAATATCGCAAAAATACAGAAAAAATTGCAAATTCAACTTTTTTAAAATAAAAAAAACAGTTAATGGGATATGTTTTAAAGATTTTATTACGTAGCCCATGGTATGTTCTTTCACCGTGAATTATTTCGCTTAGGCTACGTAAGTCAATTGGTTTTCACTATTTGCATGGCAGCAGAATATGCAGATTTTAACTTTGACATACCGTTATGAGAAAACTATGAAAGCTAAAATTATTTTGTGAGAGGAAATTGTACTCACAAGCATCGTCTACAAAACTAACATTATTTCATAGAAATATAAAATTATAACTTTATCGCACTTGAACACCGTTAGTAGGACTCTCCACAATGTGGTTCCGTACAGGTTGGATAGTCCTTGGTCTGTTGAGGTGGTCCCTGGTGGCTAAGCCCACACAGGACTGTTGACTGGTGAGATGATCTTCACTGCCAGACATCGGGATTGGAAAGGGCGTGTTTCTTTGTGGTGGGGGTATTCAACTACCCTCGTCGGCTTACTGCTATGAAATGGCTGACGGCTATGATGAGCCCTGGCTGATAATATTTATAGGACAGAGTGTTGAGACTTGACTCACTTCTCAACAATAACTTGTGCAAGTTACTGCTGGTATATCCTAGGGTTCAGATATAAGAGGGCAGGTTCTGCCAGCATTTGTGCCGGCGCAGAGGCTTAGTGAAATTGTTACACCAGCGCTATCTTTCTTGGTGTTTACCTTCCGGATGTTGCCAGCCATTTTTTTTTCTGAAAAGGGACGAAAATATAAAATACGAAATGGCAGTCGAGCGGTACCAACTGTACTGTAAACAATATAAAAAGCTGTGTTCTGTGTCTTGTTGTTGCCTGAATCATAATATAAAGTTAATAGGCCAAATTGAAAGCCAAAGATCCATTACTTCGCAGTGGCGGGCACTGTACCAAGTGATAAATAAATCGTGAACGGCGTACAGGTAACAAATAGGTGTGAGTGCGGCGGACGTGGTCATGCATCAGTGGAAGTGTGCGTATCTCCAGTAGTGGAGGGGTGGCACGACGACTTCCCCTCCCTCTTCTATGCACACGCGCCATGCTGTGCTGGTATGCAAATCGCGCAGATAAAGCTCGCGGTAATGAGCCCCGCTAATGGACCGCGATCACGTGCCATGCTCTCCCGCGCGGCCTGTCTCCGCCAGCCGAAGAATGCTTTTTGCCTCGGGTGTAGTCACCCCACTTCCCTGCTCGCCACTCTGCGACCTGCTTCTCGCCTCGCCTTCCCCTGGTTTCACACTGCCTGCCTAACTGTGCTGTATCCGGTAACTACTGCAGCAGCTGGTGGTCGTTACGTTGGTCGTGCATGTTCGCGATGCTTTGTCCACGGGGCCATGGAATGCTAGATCGCCATACTTGGTTTCGTAGAACATCATTAATTTTGCCATTTATTTAGACGTTTACTCTTACAAGTGGTTCACGATAACATACACTGAGAAAAAGGAATTGTCGAAACAACCAAATAAATAAAGTTGACATTTATTTGGTTGTTGCAAAGAAATTATGTTTAAATCAAACATGGAACAGTTAAATTAACTGTTTCAATTTTTTTGGTTTGACCAAATAATTTTGTTGGTATATTTTATTAAACCAAATACATATTTTGTTGATTTTACCAATTCGTTTA